>JAVQJL010099886.1:0-14336 GCA_036024295.1 Nannoperca obscura | reverse complement strand
AAAAAAAGGTCACTTTAAACACCACGAACCCCAAACCCACCTGCAAGTTTGAAAGGCTTGTTTTCTTAAAAACAGCGTCAAAATTACACCATTTACTGTAGCCAGAAACTGTAAAAACTCTGAATTTCTCATTTCAGACAGTCACAGTAGACTGCTCAGAGGAATGGTCTCTAAAAGAATGAAAACAACGGAGACACCACATAGGGCTGCTTGATATGCAGGCTGGATCACATAAGATTTATAAGACTGGTACAGCACACTGCTACCCATTCACTTTAAATAAAAAATACATTAAGTAAATCACAATTTTGACACAATACATCTTGAGTTGCATCAATGGACAGAAAATAGAATATAAGAATGTGCCACGCTCCAATGCATCTACCGTCTGGTGGCATTAACATTTCTAGGACCTAAAAATTAGGTCACAGGCCAGTAAAGTTGTGCAAACTAGACACAGAACGAGAAAACATTATGACAAAACATATGAGGGAGAGAAGGTTGACAACAGAAAAAAGGCAGAGGAGTGGAAGTGAGGGAAGATGGAGTTGGAGGCGGAGGCTGACCTTCCCCACCCAGCAGGAGGTCCATGCTAAAGACAGAAATCCTCAGGCTGACCTGTCTGCTCACAGTCCGGCTACTCTGGCTGTGCTTCTTTTAGCTCAGCTGACATGAAGTGAGCTGTGGTTTGGATGTTTGGTGACAGAGGTTGTCATTCAAGGATAAGGCTAGTTTAAAAACGTGACTTGCACATTCAGAAAGTGTGTTCCGATTAGTTTCACAGTATTTACACCACAGCAGCGTTCAACTCCTGTGGTGAACCAGACATTAAAATACAATAAGAGGTTCATTCAATATGGGTTTAATCCAAAATGGTTGAGGTCTGTCTGGTCACCGCTAAAACAGGGGGACTTTTAGTTGAGTTTACATAAAATATATGGCCAAAAGTATGTGGACACCCATGTCCTTCTGTTTTGTCATGATTTGGGCTGGGGCCAAATGTAGAGAAATCTTATTGCCAGAGCATACGCTATTTTGGATCAGTGATTCCTAAATCTTTCCTTCTTTCCCCTTAATGCAAAGCCATGTCTAATTCTGACCTTTTGTCACATACTAGCAGTTCTGAGTGATTTTATTTCTTCAACGGTTTAATTTCTATCTTTTATTACAGGCCTGAGGAGTTTTTCAGAAAAATTAATACAATTCTATGTAGCAGAATTTAGTTTTGTCTTTTTTCCTACCCCAGTAATAAACTCACAATCCATGAACATTTGTCTTACCATCCCCAAGTACCCAGGTTTCAAGATCTGGTGGAAAGCCTTCCCAGAGGAGTAGAGGCTGTAAGCAGCATGTTTATGAGAGTGTAATGTTTGGGTTCATACATACATATAGTGTTCCCATGTTTTCAATTTATTTGAATTAAGTTAATACAAATAAACAGTATGCCCCCATTAGTTAAAATGAATCAAATAAAAGCATAGGTTTTAGAAAGTGTTTATTTTTCATATAAGATATTTCTGTAGTTATAGTGGCTCGATTGCTCTTTATTCTATGAATGTAATTTTGTGTTTCTTTTTAGTTTTTATTGTGGTGCCTTTCTGAAAGTGCTTTCAAAAATAGAACTTTAGACCTAGAGTAAGTTCACCACATCACATCAAAGCAAAGGCCAAACAATAGAGGTGAATTAGCTCCACAAGACATAAAGGTGAATGTGTGCACACATCATGTTTCTGAAAGGGTATGACAGCCTGCAGTACAGTCCAGCAACATGCAGCATGCATTCCCAATGGCACTCCACCTTTGTGCCACACTGCTCTAGGATGTAGTAAAAAAAACAAAAAGAAGAGAAGGCTCATGCGACATCCTCATGTCCTCTCTTGTTCCCATCAACAGCTTAACAACACACGCTAGCTGCTCAGCTCAAGCCTGTGGCAAAGTGACTCAGACAAAAGAAGCACTTTCAAAGTGAAAATCTAACGGCCAGTGCAGCCAATATTGCAGCGGTAAAGGCAAAACGAATGGCTTTGTTTTACTGTTTGCTTCTCAGCAAGTATGAATACAACTTGTGTATTTAAAGGTCCATTAAAGAGGGGGTATTGTGAAAAGCAAGAATTATATGATGCACATATTGTAAAGTCCTTTGAGGGAAATGTGACTTGTGATTATGGGTTATATAAATAAAATCAACTTGACTTAACTTAAGTGTTTTTTTAACTTGAGTGTTTTTCTCATTAAGCCAAACCAGAGCCAATTTAAGTGTTGGGGTTGCAAAACAGTCACTCCTTATTGACTTACAGATAAATATAGATGTTGATTTCTAATGACTACATTTGTTAAACGTGTCCCTTGTAGTGCCAAAACAACAGAGAATTATCATCAAACTACATCAAAAGTGTGTTTTAATGTCTTTCAGCTCATTGTTTTGAGTTTATTGAAGCTAATTTTAGGTTCAGTCTCAGTGTTCTCATGAGTGTAATTTCCAGCCAGCTAACTGCCAGAGAAAACAGCTAAAATAAGTCACTGTACAGTACCTGCCCAGCACCAGACAGAAGACGGACCACGTTAGCGACTAGCTGGTGAAAAAAAAACAACAACATTCTAGCAGCTAAAGAGCCAATCTTTCCTCAGGAGGTGAGCCCAAAAAGACTCCTTACATCGGGAGGAACTGAATGCCAATGTTGCTCTATGTCTGATGGATGTGTAAACGGGCAACTGTTTGCTAACATGTTAGCTATATGTATACTTGTGTGATTTTCAAGTTGTTGTTGTAGTCTGCCCTTCAGGGCCCAAATAACTAAGTCATGCAGCTTTAAAGAAGTAAGAAACATTTGGCAAGTGTATGCTATCATATTATCAATCATAACTTGACTTTATTCCTGTGAGGTTGTTTTACAACTCTGCTATATGTCACTACTGGTCATGAATCACTTGATGCAGCTTTACCACAGGATTCAGCATTAAGGATTTATTTAAGAGTACCCATTTGAGATTTATTAACTGATCAAACGGCAATCTCAGAACTCAGCCTCCGGCAATCCTTGTCAAACCCTGTAACATAACGGTATCATGGCACATACAAGTGCAAGAAGCAAGGCAAAGCCATGCAGCATTCCTGCAGCTGCCACTCAGAGGCTCGGTGATCCAAAATAACAGTAACAGCACCAGTATGCTGCTCCATCCCTCAGTCCGTCTCTGGTAAATTAGAATAGAGTGCTCACTTCAAAAGAATCTCCGTGCATTGAAATGAACTGACCTTTCGAGCTGGAGGACAAGTCAAAGCACAGATAGGCACAGAGAGAGAGAGTTTGTTTACGGTCTTCCTCTCTTTTAACTCTTATCTGACCGCTTGAGCTCAAACTGAAACCAATGACGGGGAAAGGCGAGGATTTGTTGTTGTAGCTACAAGAAACACAGGGTCCCATCAAGGTTCACTTTATAGTTCTGACACTTGAAAGTCCTCCTAAGTAAAATTGCAAGAACAGAATAACTCTGGGACATCAGTCAGTACCCCTTACTGTGACATTTTCCAACATGATTTGAAAGGCACTTTGAGACTGTAGATTGCCACTAAGATGATTTGTCAGTTGACTGATTAAGCAAGCACCAAGTAAACAAATATTTTCAAGACATTCAGAGACAAATTGGTATAATTCCTCCTCACACTGGAAATGTAGATATTTAAATCGATAATTGAGATATTTTAAATAGTCGGACTGGCCATAATGAACCGACCAATCACAGACAGGACATTAAAAAATGTGCTACCTTAAACTTTCTAAATGTTGAACTCATTGTTATGCATGAACGGTTCTGATTATTGACAAGACAGTTAGTACAAAGCATTAACAAATTAGAGACTAACCACCAATATAAACTATTTGTATTTGAAAATGATTTAATGGAAAACCTACAAAAATTATAAATGTTAATAGTGTATTTCTTAATCTGCTATATTGTCCCACTGGAAAGACCATTATGCTAGTGGTAGGTTGTAGGCCCAGAGTATACCATTTTATGAAATTATAATGAATATACTATGATTATATAATTCATATATCAATAATATACTTACATGATACTATTTTATTTCATTATACATTTATTTAATGTTAATATATTATAATACACTAATGCATACTAGTTACTCATCCAGGTTGTGGTTAAATGCATCTGCAGTGGACAGATGTAGACTTAGCCAGTGTCAATATGTGCTCCATCTAGCCAGCCTCCTCCTACTCTAAGGTCCCCTTATTCTATTTTACTACAGTTATTGTTATAAATATTGTTCAGTAATCTTGTTTACATTAAGTGTGGTGTGGGTGGTGCATGGGTCCTTGGTACAAAAACTACAAGTCCCACATTCCACAAGCCACAATGGGCCAACCACAGTAGAGTTTTTTGTGATGAGTGTTTTTACTCGTTCACTAGGTTTCGAGGGTCTCCCACTTCCATAGTCCTTCACTTACATGTTCTTCTCTTTTGGTAAGGTGACAACTTTTAAGATAAAACATCCTTCAGACAAATGTATAGGGCTCTACTATAAATATTGACATATTTATAGCTGTTTCATCTTAATTTTAATATTTACTTTTCATCTTGTTGCAACATTTAGAAGACTAAAAACTATCTGAAGAGTGATGCACGTGCTCTGTGCATCACTCTTCAGCATTCAGGGGTTTGAGCCTCTGTTCAGCTGCACACTCTGTCAAACACTCTTGACATTCTTGCAACGCATACCAAGGGAAGTAAACTCGCATCACTAAAGTACAGCAGCAGTAGTGTAACAAAGACAAAGGCTTCTCCCTCTGGACAGCCATGAACCAACATCTGTTCTGGAGTGTCAAAGACTGAGACTCTCACAGGCCTTCTATCCAAGATTTACTCCACACATACACAGATGACGACGCACTGCTTCAATCTTATCTTTTATTCCGATTCAAAACCAAAAGCAATCTCATTCTGGCAGATGTGCATGTAGGATTCCTCCTCCAGTCCCCTGTCCCTCGCCTCCTTCATTCAAGCACTTATCAGCGGGATCCCACTGGGAGCAGGTCATTTCTTGTTGCTGCACCATCTCCATATTCACAACACACACTGCAAGGCAGCTTGTGGTTTCATTGGTGCACAAACTAACTGCAGGCACGAAGTGGCACATCTATGCATGTATTCCATGTTATTAGCTTATTAACATGCACATGCAGGAAGCCATACGGCACGGGCTAGTGTCATCTGCATAATTTTCTACAGGCTCCAATCAAAGCTAATGAAGGAAATCCTGGGGTTCACAAACGCTGCAGTCCTGTGAGTCAATGAGTCTGCCGTGACTTAAATTCATTCCATGTGAAGTGCATTGAGGAGGGAACGGCAGTGAACTGAGGCTGGACCTTTCTATTAAGAAAAAAAACATATACTTATATTTTCCCAATTAGAACTCTTAATCTGACATGAATATGATTATACCATCTGTACAAGGTACATCTGTCCCAAACCTGGCATTGAATAGCATCAGACACATCTCTGCAAAACAGTTAAATATGCTGCATACAATGTATATCCCTGCCTCTGCAGTGCATCTTATTCTTTGCTCCATTTCCCTCACATACTGCATCTTCTGCATAATATAAATACCATAAGAAGTCTCTGGTGCTGAGAAACCAGCTTCTCTATCAAACTTAACTTGAGGTTGTTTAGACACATTATGAACTCTTCACATCTCCCTCCAGACTACTGTAATTTAAATTGCAGCCTTAAAATTGAGGCATTTATGCAAAGAACTAAACATCACGATAAGTACATAGGACACTTAACAGAAAGTGAAACGTATTGTATGCATGTATGTGTTGTATTGTTGGCTGTAGGGGTTGCAAAAAGGCACTTTACACATGAGGCTATGCATGACCCATTAGATGGACATGTTGGCAGAAAACTTAAAACTTCCATCATTTATTTTATAAAAATGTACCTTTGAAGCAGCTAATCCAACGCTGATAGGAACACCTTACACACTGCCTTGAGAACTTTTTCATCTCGTGGATTTTTAGAGGCAAAAGTACAAAAACTAAACTTAAACTCTGGGGATCTAAAAAAAAACAAATCTGTTTTCCCCAAAAAGTGATTGCATCAATAATGTTCTATGGTGGATTTGAGGTTTCTGATCATATTCCTGTGCAGGTTCCATTGTTTGTGAACGGTGTAAATCTCTTTTGGAATGGAGATCCTGATACACAGTACCATCCAGTAGCTTGTAATGAGCCGCTTCCTGAAATAAACGTAAGTACATATTCATGTTAATCTTCAACAGACTGCATTCTGGAGCAACTGATAAAAGGATCTGTATGCTACTGACAACTTGCCACAGTGAAATGTAAGCTTCCATCCTCCTCATTAGTTGTAGAACGCCATTGATTTCAGTGTGCTTGCTGCGAATTCAATTACTTCTTCAGTTCCTTGTTTTTGATAAAGCAAGCTGTTTTGACGGCCTCATTTAGCTTTTCCTTCTTTAAACAGCAGCGAGAACATTAGTGGATCCTCGCTCATTTTAGAATGAGATGCTGGTTAAGATGATATCAGTTTGCTATTTACAATCCATCCATCCAATATTAAATTAGTATCATCAATCACATTTTGCTACAGAATGTAATCAAAGCTAAATTCTGGCTCAGTGAAGAATCAATCGAGCAACAGGTTTTAAATAAAATGTTGAGCAGGCTGATTCCATTAAACAATTTACTGGCTACTTTTATTAGTAGCACTTTGTAGTAACATTGATCCATTAATGCATTCATTTTCAGCCACTTTTCCACTTTCCACTTTTTTTTATGTGGCAGAAAGAAGCCCAGATGTCTTCCTCCTTATCCATGCCCTCCAGCTCTTTCTGGGGGATCCTGATGTGTTACCAGGTGGGAGGCTGGGAAGGCGGGATGCATAACCCTGGGATCTCCCAACAATTAACATGTGCATCATTTAATTATCTAATGCTCCATCCTACCCCCACTCAAGACTCTGCAAGACCACAAGACAAGTAAGCTCCCACACTTGGGACAGAAACTCACTCCCAAACTGAAAACCTCTGATTTTGAGGTGCTTCCCCAGTCTGTGCTAGAGGACATGGTCTGACGAAGCCAACAGAATCACATCATCAGCTAAAAGCAGAGATACAATCATATGGCCACCAAACTGGACACACTCCACTCTGTTCATTCAAAACGACAAGGGTTTGTCACAAGAAGTTTGGCAAACACTCACAGAAAAGAAGTGACTTTTACCAAGAATATGGACACAACTCCCACTCCAGTTATACAAGGAACAGATGGTTGGCAGCCACAAAGACCATGTAGGGAGGATGGGCAAACTCCTATAACTCCTTCAGTATCCTCAGATGAGTAAAGAACTGGTCCTGGATTCCACACATCTGAGATTTAACAATCGACTGTGCCTGAGCAGAGTTATAATCTAACTGACTTTAGTTGTCTTTGAAAATACAGTAACCACCACCTACATTTGTCAGTCCAAATCCCTTCAATTCAGTTTTAAAAATGTGGTATGTTTGGAAAATTTGTAATCACCACAGAAGGTCTAATAAAATTTCTGTGTGTTTGAACAATAATTATCTTTACAAAAGATGCAACCACTGGTGGGTACTTCAGAGTTTAATATGTGGGTACTTTAGAGTTTTTCTTTAGTGAAAAAGCTGATGTTTCCTGGTTATTCAAAATTAACTTCCAGCATAAGACAATATGTTTCTGTTTCATAACACAGTAAAAGCAGTTGTAAAGTTGGTAAAACTTAAAAATAAAAAACAGTTTAAGTTTTGTAAAAAACAAAATTATTATTTTTTTTATATAAATAAAACAAAATCCAGCCTTTTTTAGATGCTTTCATCTACTCACTGACTGACACTACCCTGGCAGCGTTAATGTAAACATAATGAATGACGAGTATGAATCTGTCCCCTACTGACCTGAACGTGTCTCACCACCTCCAGACTGAATAACAGCAGTGTGACCGAGGAGACACGGGACAACAAGAGATTGGAGGTAAATCAGAATCGATAATAATTGGAGAACTATTGCTGCTATAAATAGCCTAGCATAGCTATTACAGGGAATTGTTTGCTGCTGCCTGAAACTGGGGAGGAAGGAGAACGGATGGGGAATGTGAATGTGTGTTAACGTCTCACACACACACACACACACACACACACACACTCACACAGAAAGAAAGAAAGAAGCGCTGATCCCAGTATAGTAAACACATACATACATACGGTACTCACCTGTTACGCACATGCAAACACATAAGCACACGCACACAAAAGAAATGAGCAGTCACAGGGCAACTTTAAAGAATACACACAGACATGCACACACTCTTCATGTGACTGCTGGCTGAATGTCACAGAATGAGGTTAGAACTATGGGTTCATTTTAAAGAGCAGTGTTTCAGCCCATCAAATTACGGTTTCTATGAAAGTAGCTGTCTAACCTGCTGATGTCACCATCTAATCTCACACTGGCTGCTTAGACATAATATGTAGTGTAGGACGACAGGCAAGAACCATTGAACCGTTAATACAATCCCTACAAACAGAAACATGTAAAACCCTCACTGTTCTCTTTGCATTCATTTTAAATGACTACTCAAGTAAAAATATCACTTGTGAATAATCGATATATACATGCATACAACTAGCCCTAGAGCCACCCAAGAGCATTAAGAGTAAAAAAAAAAAAAAAGAAGAAGAAGATTCTGAAAGACTCACACCATGGTTCTCGACTAATTTCAGATAAAAGGCAGAACACTGCATCAGAAGAGCAGCTCTCAGCCTACTAACTGAAAGCAGATTATTAAAATCAAATGTGATTGATTCAGATGGAATTGCCTTTTGTTTCCGTCACAGGAACGTTCCCTGGCCACAAAGAACCTTGTGAGGGATTTAACAGGCGGACAGGAGGAACCAGATACAAAAGTATGATGGGTCAAACGCAGACAGACTATTTTAAATGGTGTACAGCTTCGTTCACAAAATAAGTACTAACTGCAACTAGTATCGGTATTAGGACAGATTTTTTACGTTAAAAACAAAGGCGAACAAAGAGCAAAGGAGGGGAACAAAAAAAGCCCAAATTTCATGGTGTTAAAATAAATCAATATGCCATAAAAACACTACTTTGGAGACAGGCACTCCGGAGTTTCAGTCTCCTTTTCATTCATTCCATCCACTGATTTGCCTAATCTTCACTGTTCTTCAGATGCTGCGGAAATGTGAACAGGAAAGTGAAAAGGGGACTTGTGTTCCAAGTTTAGTTCCTGTGGCTCCATAGTACCTTGAATTAACTGGTCCCAAAAGGCTAGCTGTAGTCGCTCACTAGTTCTCTGGGGACTGGCTTCCACCTCCTTCAGTTTAGCTGATCTGGAAAATCAGCTGGAACTCTTGTTACTGAGGAAGAAGAGGATTCCAATCAGCAACCTTCTGGATATAGATTTGTTTCTCTGAACTTTCCCTGAACTTCTGTCCACATATACAAAAACCAAGAACTGGGATGTGCACTAACATGGCTGCTATTATTCTTTTTTTTACTAGTAATTTACTTTGCCTTCCATTTTATACCTCCCTAAGACTTTGTTTAGACAAAGATAGAGCTGTAAAAGAAGAGGCAGATCGTAAATGTGGTCTATTGCTCATTTTGAGCTGCTTGTCATTTTGTGACAAAAATGCCTTCAGTTGTTGGATGTGATCCCTTTGAAGTGCCAGCTGGCATGCATGATTGTCAGTGCTCCGTTTTTGTATGAATTAACCTAACAACCAATACAATAAAAGAAACTAAGCACACTACTGAAGTAAGTTTAAAAGCTTTACAGCAGAAAAGCAAGGAAGAACAAACGAGACGGCACTCTGTTGTACCTGCTCAAGACTGAAACAAAGGCTTTCTACTGAACTTTACTGTACGGAACTGCATCAGAACAAACAATGAAGGGAACAAAGAAGTATGCTGGTGTGATGCTGGGGACCAGGGAGTGCTGCCTGTCATGTAAGGTTGATCACAGTGCATCCTGCACTTATGCGCAGAGAAGTGGAATTTAAAGTTAGGGTTGTTTGTTAATGTGGCACTGTAGACGCAGCTGTTCCTGCCACACCAGTGGCATTGAGTTCATGGTCATCTCTACTAACCAGAGCCTGTACACACCTCCAGTAATTACATGTAATATATTTTAATTCACTAAAGTTAGCTCAGTTGGTTTGGTCAACGATGACAGCAATGCAGTTTGAGTACTACATACGCTAGCGACACGTTCCTAACGTTTTCATTAAAGTTTAATAAACAAAACCCCAAATAGAATTAAATGTACTGTGAACACATTTTTCATATTACAACAAGGGTGAAACATATAATTTATGCATTTACTGGTGCTGCAAGTGCTTGATTTGGATTGTGACGCACTCAAAATAAAGAAATGTCTACTTGCAACCAACTGTCACAGGTTGCGTATGTCTGCATGTTGTGTCCAGTCCAACTAATACAGAGGCCTAAAGACAATAATTATCCGGGAAGCATTAGAGAAAAGTCAAATTCTGTGTCACAGAAATGTTTCTACTTTCCGGCCTTGTTAATCACCTCACTCACCAGTTTAGCAGCTACGACAGCTTAGCATGATTTCTATGTCCAGGTATCCTGCTGCTCAAAGCCAAGTTCAAGTTTATCATCAGGACAAGAAAGAGCCCTTTAACACTTGAAAATACTAAAGATTACAGGATATATTTAGCATTTCAGCAAAGTAATTCTTTCATCTTTAACTGAACCCAGTATAGTGATTCACCCAACTGTGGCTGGAAGCCTGCATTATTTTGTGACCAGGTTTACACTCACATGTGACGATGACTAAGACGGTGCGCAGCAGCAGACTGACGGTTGTCTCCCACCTCTCTGACACGCGAGCCACGACTGGTGGTATGAGAATCTCTGCTGGAACGTAGAACTGCAGGGCGAAGGTGATGAAAATACCAAAACAGTACAGCAGCTTCACAGCCTGGTACGTCCTGGAAACATGAGATTGAGTCACAGGAATGTGAATGAAATGAAAAAACGACTAAATGAAAAATATTGTTGGGCAAAGTTACAGATAAAAACAATCATTAATCATATATTATTGAATGTGTTTAATTGACTGAAATGCAGTTAATCAAAAACATTTCATAAAATACAAAATCAACAAAACATTTTCATGTTCAAGATCCACCAAAAACCATATTACAAGGTGAAAAAGAATCAATTGTGGAGTCCTTGTAAAAGGACACTGGCGGTCTTCTGCTCACTTTTTAAAAACTGAGATGCTGGTAATTACAATCTTTGTAAAATGAGTTTTCAACCTCATTGAACAGCCAATCTTTTCCACTAATTAGCTGCATCAGTAAAGTCACGGAGGGATTTTAAAAGACGTCTGTCTCCTGCCGCCGTGACGTTAGTAATAAGCAAACAAATCTAAGCCGAGTATTTGGTTTTAGTACCTTTGTTATCCTTAAAGAAAATGAGCTCACAGAAGGAATACAATGAAGACACATCCTGCCTGAGGTTTTTCCTCAGAGAGAGGAAGATGAATTGTGTTAATCAAAACTTTTACGAACCAGACAAGAAGACACGCACCACAGATTTGTCAGTAAAGTTAGTTTGCTCTGTGAAAGTGAAAGTTATATTTTCTAACTTTGTCACTTTTATGTAATGTCTGTCGTGCCGACGTGCCATCTTTAACCAACTGTCTATTTTCCTCAAACAGAACAACCTCCTCGACCCCAACCAATCAGGCTTCAAACCCGGTCACTCCACAAAAACTGCCCTCCTGTCGGTCACTGATGCCCTCCAGTCTGCCAGAGCTGCGGGGAGATCATCTTTTGTCATCCTGCTAGACCTGTCTGCAGCATTTGACACAGTCAACCATCAGATCCTGCTCACAACTCTTCTGGACCTGGGCATCACCGGCACTGCAATCCAGTGGATCTCCTCCTACCTCGAGGGTAGATCCTACCAGGTCTCATTCGGAAAATTAGGCGATACCTGTCGGAGCACTCGACCCAGCTGCTGGTCCAGGCACTTGTGCTCTGCAAACTGGACTACTGCAACTCGCTCCTGGCCGGTCTCCCAGCCTGTGCAATCCGTCCCCTCCAGAAGATCCAGAATGCAGCAGCACGTCTGATCTTCAACGTACCGAGGTACACCCACGTCACCGCTCTCTTCAGCTGTGTCCCAATTCAGGGGCTGCAGCGTTCAAAGTGCGCATTTGAAGACCGATTACGTCACAGCGCCGCAACAAGGCTGTCCCAATTCAAAGGTAGTTCGAAGGGTACTTCGAATGCGGTCTACAAATGTGTCTTTCTTTTCCCATCAAATGAACGACGCATCAGATGTATCCTTCGCAGCCTAGGCTATCCCTAGCTATGTATTTATCTATAGCACTTGTGATTCATCACCAGCACTCATTATTTGATACGACATCTTGTTGTTTTCGACCATGATTCTATGCACTTTATGTAAAGCTCTTATTTGGAAGTCGCTTTGGATAATCTGCTAAATGCCTAAATGTAATGTAATGTAATGTATCAGTAGTATCGGTTGTAGTAGCATCAATAGTATTAGTATCAGTAGGATTTACCCATCTTTGAGGAAGACAGACAGAACTTCTCGTAGGTCGAGGACGTCGCATGTTGCTGAATTATTTTCTAATGAGAAGAGAAAACGATCTTCCTCCAGTTTACCATGAAGCTCCTCATCTTCCTCACCTGCTCACACACACACACACACACACACACACACACACATGTGAGTACAGCAGTTGTTGAGTGACAACAGCTCTCTGAGCCGCCATACAAACGTCACATCAAAGACTGAATGAAAAGATTAGACTTCTGTGTGTTGTATTTTTCTTATTTTCAGACAAACTTTTTATTATCGGTACTGGTACTTTTTAACATTTGTCATTCTAGAAGCTCATCCAGGTGAATCATCCTACCTGAGGGGGCGGGGTCAGGTCTCCTATTAGTTGACTGTGGCAGGTAAGGTGGGACCTCTGAATACAAAAAGAAAAAACAGACCTTAATAAATAATCACTTCCAGGTGAGTTTGTTAAACAGTTGGAGCGATGGATGGATGGATGAAAGGCTGAGATTTGAAGATCGGAATGGTCAGGAAGTAGAGTGAGGAACCTGGAGATCTGAGATGTATCTAGGGTGAGGTCGTGTAGTGCCTTATAAGTAACCAACAGGATGTTGTAATTCATTCTGAATTTTAGAAGAAGCCAATGGAGGGATGCAAGAACGGGGGTAATGTGGGACCGACAGCTGGTTCTGGTTAACAGTCTGGCAGCTGAATTTTGAACCAGCAGTTTAAAGCAGCTTGACTGACATGTAGTTTGTGCAGATGGAATTACAAAAGTCTAAACGAGAGAAAATTAAAGTATTAATTAACAGTTTGAGATCCTTAGAAGATAAGAAAGGTCTTATTTTGAGATATTTCTTGCCTGAAGAAGCAGGACTTGACAAGCTAACATGATGGTAAATGTCACACTGGTCAAAGATGATACCAAGATTTCTAGCGGTAGATTTGACATTTGGACCAATAAACCGATCAGCTGCTGTGGCAAAGTCATCAGGTCCAATTAAGAGAATTTCTGTTGTGTCAGCTAAAGTCAGTTACCTGTGTGTGAGTGTTACTGTGTGTGTTACCTGTGTACTCATTGAGGCGGAGCAGTTCGGTCTGCAGAGCCTGACCAGCCCTTTCAGCCAGGAGGATGGGGGAGGGGCTCTGAGGGTCTGACTGACACACCTGCACACAGGTAACAGACATCACTCAGGTACATGATGTAGTAAACTGCTGTTTACATATAGACATTTGGGTTTTGAAGAAGTCTCTATTCAGGTGTCCCCATTAACCACAACAGTGGGACAGTGATCCAACACCAACAATACCAGGACACTGAAACCGATCTCACACATTACTGGAATCCCTGACGGCCGGGCCACACCGCAGACCTGAGCAGGGTGTGTTAACATGTTGGAGCAGCCACACAGCCTTCAGTGCAGCTCATCTAGAGATTCTGAGGCTTAACTATTTATTCAGTGTGCTGTGCGCGGTTCTCAACAAAAATACACTGTAAAAAGTACAGTGGCTTGCAAAAGTTTGGGCACCCCTGATCATTTTCAAGATTTTCCTTTATAAATCATTGGTTGTTCGGATCAGCAATTTCAGTTAAATATATCATAGCAGACAAACACAGTGATATTTGAGAAGTGAAATTAAGTTTATAGGATTTACAGAAAGTGTGCAATAATTACTTAAACAAAAGTA
>JAVQJL010099870.1:0-15660 GCA_036024295.1 Nannoperca obscura | reverse complement strand
AAAAAAATATTTCATTAGGTACTGAAGTGATTCTAAACAAAACTTACATTATAATACTATATATAATATATATATAATATAAAATGTATAAATAAAAGTGTACTCTTCGGCCGCTGAGTCCGCCATTTCTACCAAAAAAGGATTTTGTCACCGGTGCGCAATGAATCGTGGGATAGCCTAGACTGCGAAGGATACATCTGATGCGTCGTTCATTTGATGGGAAAAGAACGACACATTTGTAGACCGCATTCGAAGTACACTTCGAACTACCTTTGAATTGGGACAGCCTTGTCGCGGCGCTGTGACGTAATCGGTCTTCAAATGTGCACTTCGAACGCTGCAACCCCTGAATTGGGACACAGCAATTGTGTCATTAATGTTTGTGTCCTGACCTTTGAGTCTCCTCAGATGGGCCTTGTGTTCTGTCTCTATGAGGGGGAACTCCTCTCTTGACGGACACCTGAACACATAAAAGCACAGATCACACAAACCCTGCTATCAGTGATGTGAAGGACATAAATGTTTGCTTTTTGTAAAATTTTAAAGTCATATTTAGGGGTTTAAAGATTTACTAATACATATCAGACACATATACAAGAGGCAGAGATACAGCAACAATGATACACAATGATGTATGTGCTTGTGGGATATTTAGTTGTGTGGAAGGGTAAACAGAAGTAAAGAAAGGAGAGAATAACTAAAGGGTACATAGTGGAAATGGAGCTGGTGGGGCTGGTTTTAAGAGAAGCGGTCAACAGGTCCCCAATCTATATTTATATTCTGATTCTGTAAATATGTTTTGACTAGTCAAAATGTAATTTCAACATGTGACATGTTACAAATATTTTTTCATAATTGTTTAACCCTTATGCTACCCTATGGAGAAGACATTGGGTCAAGACAATGGGCCACTGGGTCATTATGACCCAGCAAGGTAGCACAAGGGTTAACAGATCTTAAATTAATATTTTGACATGTGGAAATGTTATTATTATTATTATAAATTTTCTTTTTAGTGGTTTCATTTAAATTCTCTCTGTATATATCTATGCTTTTGTAGGGACCCACACACCTAAACAAATTCCTTGTATGTGCAAACCTACTTGGCAATAAATCTGGTTCTGATAACTAGCATGTGTACAGTAGCCTACCTAAGTGGCTGGTGAATGTACATTTAGACTGATTTTCTCTGCAGGTCTTAATCAGCTAACTTCAATAATTTATTCATCTTAACATGTCTCTTAGACCCCATCCTAACTAGGCTGCTTAAAGTTTTACCCTTAGTTAGCTCTTCACTACAAGATGTAGAAAAACTAGTCCATGCATTTGTTACGTCTAGGCTGGATTATTGCAACTCTATTATCAGACTGCCCCAATAAGTCCCTTAAGACTCTCCAGCTGATCCAGAACACTGCAGCATGTTTACTGCTTCTCTACACTGGCTCCCTATAAAATCCTGAATAGAATTTTGCCTTCAAAGCGCTTAATGGTCAGGCACCATCATATCTCAAAGAGCTCATAGTACCTTATCACCCTACTAGAGCACTGCGCTCCCAGAATGCAGGGTTCCTTGTGGTTCCTAGAGTCTCTAAAAGTAGAATGAGAGCCAGAGCTTTCAGCTATCAAGCTCCTCTTATGTAGAACCAGCTTCCAGTTTGTTTACGCGAGGCAGACACCCTCCTCACATTTAAGAGTAGACTTAAGACTTAAGCTCTCATTATTAGCATTGCTATTATACTGCTATTAGTATTGTTTTTATTAATATCAACACCATTACCAAAACTATTACTTTACATCTCTATGTAGAACTGTACTGTACGTGTACTGTATGTTCTCTTTCCTCCTGGTCATTTTCTCTCTAAGATCAACAATCAGTTGGGTAACTTTCTACACCACAATAAGCTATTTTAGGATTTTCAGTCTGAATTTAGACTGCATCATAGCACAGATACAGCAATGGTGAAAGTTACAAATTACCTTCTAGTTACATCAGACAAAGAACTTGTCTCTGTACTGGTCTTGTTAGATCTTACTGCTGCATTCAACACCACTGATCATCACATTCTATTACAGAGATTGGCACTGCACTGAGCTGGTTTAAATTGGTCAGATTGATATCAGTTTGTACATGTTAACAAATGAATGAATCCTCTATGCACGCCAAAGTTTGTCAGAGTTCCACAAGGTTCTGTCCTTGGACCAATTTTATTCCCCTTATATATGCTTCCTTTAGGCAATATTATTAGAAAGCACCCCATACATTTTCATTGTTATGCAGATGATACCCAATTATATTTATTTAATTTATGTTTGTGCATTTGCCCACTTGCTGACGGTGCGCTGAATGTGGCGTATCCAGACATTCTTGTCCTCCTTGGAGGCCGCATGGAATTCATACATCTCAGGAGGGGAGGAGTCGCTGATGAGAAACATGCCTCGCTCCTGATTTGCTATATCCCTCACTATCAGGTTCTGAAGGGACAGCACTGGAGGTTTGTCCTTGGTCACACAGCACAGGGATGTTTGGAGAAATAAATACGGAGAAAGAAGAAAAATTTGATAACAGTATGAACAGTCAGTGCTTAACCCATAATCCATTAGTGAATAAAACATTTTAGTGCTTTGTGTGTGCGAGTACATTTTCTTACCAGACATGGAAAGATGTACCTCTGGTCTTTCTCCTGCAGAAACACCAGGATGTCTGTCATCAATAAGACCTGTGTGTCTACACACACCAACAACCACACACACACACCCACACACCAAAATATAGTCAAGTTGCTGTTCTATCAAACACATATGTGAACACATGGTCATGACTCTTCATCAAAAATGCCTCTATAAAATGACAGCATTTTTTGGCATCTTTGTATTTGAACTTTTCCAAGGGAATAACTAAACAAGACGGATCAGCCACAATAAGCTGTTAGATGAAGAGCTGCACACCTTGTGTTTTAATAGACTCAGAGCTGAGCTTCAACAGCCACATCAAGACGATAACTAAATCTGCATTTTATCATCTCAAACAAATAACAAGGCTTAGAGGTCTCATGTCCAGACAAGAATTAGAGAAGATTACACTGGCTTCCTGTGACTTATAGAATAGATTTTAAAGTACTGCTGCTAGTTTATAAATCGCTCAATAACCTTGGGCCAAAATACATCTCTGATCTCCTTGAAGAATATAAACCCAGTAGGGCCCTTAGATCAGGAGGCAGTCAGCTGGTTGTACCTTGTGTCAGAACCAAACAGGGTGAAGCAGCTTTAAGCTATTATGCTGCACACAGATAGAACCAACGTCCTCTAGTTTTCAAACGCGCTCCAACTTTAGCCACTTTCAAAACAAAATTAAAAAGTCGACTGTTCTCCTGTGTATTTGCACAACTGGTTTGTCTATTGCACTTTTATTTCCATTGTTGCACTGGCAACTTACACCTTTTTACTGCACTATATATTTTATTTTACAATTTTATTATGTCTTTCTAATGTTTTTCTTTGCCTATGTAAAGCACTTTAAATTGCCTCTGTGTTTGAAATGTGCTGTATAAAGCTGCCTTGCCTTGCCTCCAACTTCTCAACCATACAACAAATAGATATATAAATAGATATACCAATTGCTCTTCTGTTATAAATATACATTTCTGACCAATAGCTGCTCAATGAGTTGTTAGCTATAAAATACTCTCCCTGGTACCACAAGTAAATAAATAAATAAAAATTGAAGTATCGCTAAATCAACCAGGACAGAAATCTTAAACCTTCCAACCTGATTTTTTTTTAAAAGATCGATACAAAGTAAATACAAAACTAATACGTTACCTTTGTAAATATGTACATTAGTCTGGTTAGATTCTAAACTGCATTTTATGTTTCTGTACGTGTACTCTATGCAATGACATTACGTTGAATCTAATCTATAAAGAAATGACTGTAAGTACACTTACTTTACACACAGACTAATGTTTTTACAGCATTGTGTACCTTTGAGACGGGATCCTGGGGTTTTCCAGAAAAGGGTCCCTTCGTAGATGAGTCTCCGGCGGAGCAACTCTCCAGGCCTGAAAAGTCCACCATCCCTTACTCTGGCCTCAGCTCGTGGGTCCAGCTTGGACTGGATCTCTTGCAGCCGCTGTATTTTTTCCAAGTCCTCCATCTGCCAACCAGGATAAATAAATAAAAAATGCTGACATGGCCATAGATAGAAATAATGCACAGGTTCCCAGCTGGAATTCAAGGTGGAATTGTTAGTGTGGTTTCACAGTATGTGTCCCACACCACTAGGTTACCAGGACACTCTTAAATACTGTTGTTTAGTCACTGTTGATACATGTTTACACACACACACACACACACACACACACACACACATTACAATTTACAGACATTTAGATGTCATCAGAAGGTGCATATAAAGTGCATCCCTCCCAAACAGTGTGTTTAATGCTAGAGCACAGGTGCTTAGAGGTTTAGTTATTTTTAGTACAATAAACAAATGACAAATATAAATACAAATTTTTCTCCATCCATTTCACCCATCAGTGGATTCAAACCCAGTTCACTCTTGCTGTGAGGAGACAGTGCTAACAACTCATCAAAACTAAAACTAGATAAACCTCAATTTCTGTAAGAAAATGTAAAGTAAAAGTATAAGTATCAACCCCCTGAGGTCTAAGCCATTACATTTTTGGTCCACCTGGTCTCCTTTTATAATAATGCCTGTAGAACCTCAACCCTGTAAGGCACAATCAAGTTATACAGATGTATTTCTTTTTTTGCAGTATTATAAAGACAAAAGAAAAAACAAAACAGAGATTTAAGTTCACAGAACTTCATTCAAAACTCAAAGAACAATAACAAACAAAAATTTTTGATTTCAAAAAGTGTTCTCCCAAGTCTTGGCCATTGTTACCAATACACAACAAAAGCTATTTATATTTTCCTCCCAAAAAGGCAGAGGGCCATATCACACTTCCCGGGGGTAGACGGATTGACCTGCCTGGTCAGTCTACAGTAGTACAGTCTGCTTGACCATAAACACGTTTCTAAGTATTAATTAACCTCTCACATGTAGGTTGGCTCACCATGTGTAGGTAACAGCCGTCTGCGTCACCGATACATATTCAGAGCCAGAATACATTACAGTGAGCAAACAACAAAAAGGACGCCAACCCCATTCCAAACTCCAAAAGACATCCGGATTCTCCCACCAGCCCCATGGTACAACACCATCCAAATCTCCGAAGCCAACATGCTACACAGCAGTGTACTTATTTCCACTAAAAATGAACATGCCGCACTTGACGCTAGAATCACAAATTTAAGTACTGCAGAAGGAGTTTCACTTAGGATAGTCAGACTCTCACTAAAGACAACAAAAACTACAACAATTAATTAACACTTCTACCACCCAGCTCATCTCTCTTAGCAGTCCTCTGGACTTACAGTGCTCAGCACGAGACAAACAAACATGTACCAATTATTATGCCTTCAAACATCATCACTCAAACATCTCTTCCTAACATCTGCATGTGTGTGTGTGTGTTATGATTAGGGCACTTCCTCTGTGTTCCTGTTTGTTTCCTGTGTGTGTGTGTGTGTGTGTGTGTGTGTGTGTGTGTGTGTGTATCTCTATGCCTGGGCTGGGTTGCAGACTCCTTTACCGCTTGGCTCGTCTCAAATACCCAGCTCAACTTCCCAATCAATGCCAGATCTTATTGTTTTCCACTGTTAACAGCTCACCGGTTGCTTAACCTACTGATTGAGTTCACTTGTCCATTGCGACTCCCCTGACTATGGCCTTCTCCAGGCTTAAGCGATCCCTTTCCCCTCTCATCTGTGTGGAAATAAACTGTGCATCTACTTTCACCAGTCTGAGTATGTGTTCTGCTTCTGGGTTCATCTTACCTAGTTATTGTTAGGTCCCAAAATGTCTGAGTTATCTTGTGTTCATGTGGTCTCGTCGTTTCCTGATATTTTCTGTACTCATACTTTCCCCTTGTTTCCTGTCCTTGTGTGTTTCCTGCCTGTCTGACTGTCTTCCCTTGCCTTGATTGTGTCCTCCTGTTCCCCATTACCTTTTGTATTTAGAGTCCTTGTCTTCCTTTGTCCTGTGCCAGTTCGTCTTGTTTGCATGTCAAAGCACCAGCGTCATTTGTTAGAAGAAAAGCTTATCGAAAGTTTGCCATTTCACTGTTTTTGTTTTGTCAAGCTTTGTGAGCTTTTCCCCTCTGTTGAGTGTTTTTTTTGTTGGATTCTTTAGGAAAGCCTTTTTTTGGATTTTCACCCTTTTTGTATGGAGTTGTGATTTTGGGTCCTATCCGTGTGAACCATCATAACAGTACGAACTGGCCGGACATGGACCCATCCGACTGAACGGTTGAAGGAAGCGTTGTGCTCTCAGGGCAACAGTTTAAATCAACACGAAAAACAAATTACTTCAATTGAACAAGGAGTCAACTGCCTGACCAGCCGCTAGGATGGGTTCCAGTCATTGGTAACCATGCAAATAAATCACCTGGCTGCTGAGATACACCACGTCCTCAGCCTCCTGTAGCCAGATACATCACCCCAGCCTGTCGTTGAAACCACGTCACAGGTGTCAGGAACCGACTGTGGTCTCATGGCTGTTTCATTTATTTGTCTGGATCCAGCAGCAAAATTCTCAGGTGAGACTAATGACTGTTGCTCCTTTATGGTTCAGTGCAATTGACACTTTACGCAGCTACCCATGGCTTTTCCCATTGAACTCTCTAAAGTGGCCTTCATGATCTCCCACCTGACAGGGCGAACGGCAGCATGGGCCACAGCCGAATGGTTTGTAGTTACCTGGAACTGTTTTGTGAGTCTTTTTGATGACACCTCATCAGGACGAGAAGGAGCCAGGGCTTGGGTCACTTTATGGCAAGATCGTCATGTTTCAGACTATGCCATAGACTTCTGCACACTAGCGGCAGATAGTGGGTAGAATGCATCGGCTCTGTTGGATGCATGCATTCATTCATGATTAGCTGATCCCATAAAAGGATCAGCTGGTTCCATTGGACTTCCCGAAAGACTTGTCCTCTGTCATAGCGTTGGCTATTAGAATAGACCTTCGTTTGAGAGAGAGACAGAAAGAAAGACTCCAGTCCACATCCTGAGGGCCCCTTGACAGGGGAGCTCCATGCCCTATCCATCCTTCAGGGATGCCATCGTACCGACAGTCATTATCTCCCCAGGTCCGAAGGAAGAGCCAATGCAGTTGGGGCGCACCAGCCTGTCTCCAGAGGACTGCAAGAAGGCCAGTGTTTCTACTTCGGGCAACAAGGTCATCTGCTCTAGGCCTGTCCGGTTAAGAGGGAGCGCACCTCCATGAAGAAGCCGCTAATGAGTGGATTGTCAACATCATACTATTCTTCTTGTTCCCTGAACACGTTACAGGTAATAAGTGATGAAAAACTCTTGTCTCTAGGGGCACTAACTGACTCAGGGACAGATGAGTCTAATGGATTGGGGCCTAGCTGAAAAACGGAATGTTAACCGCAGTCTCTAGAGGCCAGCGCCTTAAATACTTCAGCAGGATGGCAGCCCCTCTTCATGCCCTTACCTCGCCAAAAGTGCCTTTCAGGTGGACAATGCTAGGTCCCGAAATGTTACGAGTTATGGTGTATTCATGTGGTCTTGTCGTTTTCAGTTTTACTTTTGTAGTCATGCTTTCCTGTTTCTGGTGTTTTGACTTTCTGTCCTTGTGTTTCCTGCTTGTCTGATTGTCTTCTGATTGTTTCCACCTGTTTTCCATTACCTCCTGCATTTAGAGTCCTTGTCTTCTTTTGTCCTGTGCCAGTTTGTCTTGTTTGCATGTCAAAGAACCAGCGTCATTTGTTTGAAGAAAAGCCTATCGAAAAGTCATTTTTCCCTCAGTGTGTTGTTTTTGGGGGGGATTTTGTGTACTGAATTTCCCTAAAGTAGATTAACAATGCATCCCACACACATCTAAACCTGCAATACATATATCATTACCTACACAAGAATGCATCCATAAACAAATTGTTATGACTATTGTCACCTTATTCTTGGATTTTTGTATTAATAGTGTTGATCATGGTGGTAGCATTATTGTAGATAGTGATGGTTGTTATTACCCATTACCAACAAACCTATTATTGTTATGGTGTGCTATTGTTGTCAAGGCAGTGCCTCTTACAAATCTACTACTTGATCTGACTGCCAATCTCTAATAAACATCTCCCCTCCTCAGGTTCTGCCTTTGTTTAGGAGGGAATTCAATTAAATTTATATAGCATCATAAAGTTATCTCAGGGCACTTTCAATTAAGCCTACAATGGACAACCCAAACGCCTATCACAATAAACAAAATAATATTGAAAACATGTTAGTAATTGTGCAGATATGTTTATACTAATAATTAGAAAAGATAACACTACTGTTGACCCAGGCAGGCCTGACCCTGCTGACCCGGTTTGTTTTCATCATGTTGTCCATTTAATGTTCTGTCTTTAGTCTTGCAATAAAGGGGGATTCACAGTGTCACAGAATGTCATGATAATGTGCTCAAAAAGAAAATTGTCTTATTCTAGACAATACAGTACTCAGAAAGCATTTTGGTACCTGTTGGTCTATTGAACTAAGAATTTCTCTGATCATCAAGAGACCCTGGGCAACAGAGGAGGCTTCTTCTTCATCATCTGGAAGAGAAAAAATGAATAGGATTATTGTGAAGGAAGTACCAAAGGCAACGGACACAATGTAGATATTATTTAGCCAGTTGGTCATAGTATTCCAGACTTAACTATAACTGCAGTAAAGCCATTTCCTTTCATATAGGCAGCACTATGTGGGTAGAAAAGTAGATTATAAAGTAGACATTACATGTATAATTATTATATTTCAATCATTGTAGTGCAGGAGGAAACCTGGCTGACCAAATGTTTTCTCCACATAGGAAGATAGAATAGTTATCTGGGTGGTGCAAAGTGCAAAAAAGTCCACAAATGTGCTGCCAAAGGTTGTTGATGCAAGTCTGTAAATGTCCTCAATGTGTCACGTCATGTGCACAGGCCTGGCTGCTGCCTGGTATTCCTTTGTTGAATTTTATTAACCCTCCTGTTATCCTCAGTCCCCTTGCAATAACCCCCCCCCCACACACACACACACAGAACAAATGCAAATCTTGTTTTTCGTTCATACGCTTGTAAAACATGGTACAAACCATGAAATGTCTCACATTAGCAGCACTCTAACTTTGCATTTTTGAAAGGTTTAAGAAAGAACAGAATCTACTGGTGGTTGAAAGACAACAGGAGGGTCAACCCCAAGCAAGTCCTTCTCATTGGAGGAGGATGCCTCATAATCACGGTCTCCTCTATGTTAGTTTCACTGTCAAAGAGCTGTGACCAGACCTAGCAGAAAACCTTTGCAAACAGGCGTTTACATGTTTTCCCAAACATATGTGGGAATTATCAGGGGTTCTGGCACTACTACAGGTATGGTTATGTTCAATTTGGGCCCTAAAGCAGAGAGGCATTTTTTTCAACATTATAAAATTTAATGCAATAGTGACATTATCAGCCAAAACAACCTAAACAAATGTTTTCATATTTCTTGTTTTACACTGCTAAAACAGATTACTTAACAGATTGTACTGGACATTGAAAACATATCATGTATATTTTATGTTTACTTAGTGAAATTGACCCCAAAGACAATAGTAGTGTTGAAGTATACTAGTAAGTGAAATCCCATCGTGCCATGTGAAAAGAAGTGGACTGATAATAATGCCATTGTGAAAAGGGTGATTCACCGCTGGTGTTGTCCAGAATGCGCTGGATAAGAACAGGATACTTGGAGATGCGCTGAGTCACCAACAAGATGCACTCCTGAACACCATGGCAGCGTAGCAAGGGTCCTCGACTCACCCGCTGCCCACAAACAGAGAGAGACACACTGACAAAATTATCCTGGCTGTCATTTCTTTTTCATGTTGTTTGAAAGTCTCCTTTGAGCATTCTGTTTACAGAAAGAAAAGTTAGACAAATGAACTGGGAAGCAAGAGAAAAATGAAGAGACATTTAAAATCTTTTAGACTTGCCTATTCAACCTCTTTATGTGCATGGTGTCATGGCTACTACAAATTCTTAAAATTACTAGCATCTATTTTCCATGTTGTCAGTTTGCCAGACATTCATTCTTCATGTCATTTCAAGGCTTTCCATTTTATTGCCTCACTCTAATATGTTCCTCTGCGGAAGTCTGATTTAAGAGAGGTGCAGTCTATGGTTAATATTATGTATGAAATCATCTTTTACATGGTTAGAAATTATGACAGCCCTTCACTTTATTAGTATAACCAAGTTACAGTGATGTTAGGGGCAACTCAGCTTCCTCATTTCTCTCCTTCTTCCTCTCCCATCTTTCACTATAAAAATTACAATTAGGCAAAATAAAAAATAAAGAGCCAACACAAGTATCTGGCACATGTCATTCTTGTAGAAACATATCAGTATACTGGCATAACCTTTAGCTGTTTTATTGTCACTACTTTTACTACTCTGTCCTCTTACTGTTTTATAATTCCTTGCCTAGTTTTAATGCCGTTATTATATTTCTATATTCTATAGTATTCTGTCATTGTATATTATTTTGTTTTTTTTGGAAAGCCCTTTGTGCTCTATGCTTGGCAAGTGCTATGCAAAAAACACATTTATAACCTGAATTGCTTTTTTTATGAATCACTAACAGTAATGTTAGCCAGTATTTATCTGGTGTTGACTTACACAGTTGGGCTTCATTTCATTGTTTTGAGCCCAGCTTCCCATTCATTATTATCCAGCTCTCTCAACAATGCCCAACACACATTTCAAACCATTGCTCCTAGCCAGAGCTAAATCACAAACCTTAAACCTTTACAGGCAAAACAAGCAAGCAAGTCAACTTTAGTCATGGAACCAAACAGGCCAATCAATTTAACATTATTCAACCATTTACAACAAGTTGGGAAGAAAGCAATGCTAATCTATGAACCTAATATTAACTACCACAGTTTCCATCCAGCAGGGGCTAATATTTACACTAGGACGATAATGTACCTTACATTATACACATCATGAGACTTGGGGGTGTTCCGGCCAATAACCGAGAGCAGCCTATTTAACATCACTAATCCATAAAATACAGTTTGAACATTAATATGATCCTGAACATAACTTAGCCCTTTCAGGTGGCAGTGTTATC
Source organism: Nannoperca obscura (assembly GCA_036024295.1). NCBI lineage: Eukaryota > Metazoa > Chordata > Actinopteri > Centrarchiformes > Percichthyidae > Nannoperca > Nannoperca obscura. The sequence continues at coordinate 4,431 of JAVQJL010099870.1, read as the reverse complement.
TGTTTTGGGGAGGTTTTTTTATAGCCTCGTAGTTCATTTTCAGCTAAAGGAAAATAGGAGAATGTTCAAATAGTTTCCCAAGACAATACATGATTTTCCAGATGACATGACATTTGACTTTTTATCTAATTTTCCATGTGTTTTCCATTACTGCTCCATGCGAAAGAGTGCCCTGAGATAACTGTTATGATATGGCGCTATATAAATAAAATTGAAATTGAATTGAATTACTGGAAAATTGGTCAACAGTTTTTCTGATTTCCCAGGATACGTGGAAACCCTGTCTGTGCTAAACTCAATCTTTTCAACTTTTTTTATTGTGGTTTTCAAAATGGCCTGTCTGATCTTATTAAAGATGAACTTATTGCTCATGAGCTGAGCACAGAGCAGGGATACCCTCATCATCCTAACTATCTGTAGCAACAACTGCCTCTGGGAGTGAAGGAGGGAGAAGGTAAGAACATGTTGCAACATTTTGGATGTTTAAAGAAGGACAATCTAGTACATATGACTGAGCAGTCACATAATCATCATGCAAAATCTTCCTCAAGTTTGCTCAAGATAATATAGTGGTAGTATGTCAGCACACGAGTGAGACTGCCTATTATACAGTTCACATATAAATGCAAATAAACACAACATAGGCACACAAAAAATGTCAAAAAGATTTTCTGAACTTATTTACACATATAATGTCCAATTGTTAGCTCTATAATATAGCGAGCAGGAGACAAAGCACCAGCAGAGCAGTTGGTTTACAATGTATCGTCCAGAGTGTTCAAACAATCTGCATGCAGTTGGATATCTTCCCAGCTTGTGTATGAGTTTTTTTCCCCCCCCCCATTTGTAACAAACTGTGTATTTTGAATTTGTTTCTGTCTTTCTCACCCTTATGAAGCACTGGAACCTCTTGTCTCTGGCTAGTAGTTCCTTGTACAATTTGACAGCTTTCAAGTGGCGGCTACAGAACTCAGCGTAGGTTTTCCGCATGTCATCTGCACACTGGCCTGAGAACTGTCAGAAGAACACATGCACAAGTAAACGTAAAGGAAAGAAGCACTGTTCGGAGCTGGTATCTCATACAGATTTAGGTTGTCACATTAACATATTACATTACATTTAGGTATTTAGCAAACGCTTTTATCCAAAGCGACTTCCAAATAAGAGCTTTATATAAAGTGCATAGAATCATGATCGAAAACAACAAGATGTCTCAAACTTTTAAGGGCTGGTGATGAATCACAAGTGCTATAATTAAGTGCATCGCTGCCAATGGCAGAATCAAAAAGAGCATTAAATCTAAGAACAGATTATCTTTGTACATTATCAAATACAATACATTCAAACTAAACTAAATTTCCACTATAATATTGTACAATATGCTATACCTTATAGAAACAATATGTCATTTAAGTGCTGTTGTATTCCCGGAACAAATTAGTCTTTAGTCTTTTCTTGAAAGTGGCCAGACAGGTTGTTTGTCTGACGGATGTGGGGAGCTGATTCCACCTCTGGGGGGCCAGACAGGAGAAAAGTCTTGAATGTGAGCGGGCGTCTCTGAGAGAGCGAACCGCCAGGCGGTTCTCAGAGGCAGACCATAGTTGGCGGACAGGGGTGTAAGGCTGAAGGACGGTCTAGTTGTAGGTTGGTGCAGTCCTGTTTACCGCTTGGAAGGCCAGTACCAGGGTTTGATACGAGCAGCGATGGGTAGCCAGTGAAGGGAGATGAAGAGAGGTGACGTGGTTGTACCTCGGTACGTTGAAGATCAGACGTGCTGCTGCATTCTGGATCTTCTGGAAGGGACGGATTGCACGGGCTGGGAGACCGGCAAGTCTGCAAGAGTTCCAGTAGTCCAGCTTGCAGAGCACAAGTGCCTGGACCAGCAGTTGGGTCGAGTGCTCCGACAGGTATCTCCTAATCTTCCAAATGTTGTAGAGCAGGGGTCCCCAAACTTTTTCCTGTGAGGGCCACATAACTTTAGTTTGGGGACCACTGTTGTAGAGGGTGAATCTACACGATCGGGAGACTGCAGCAATGTGGTCAGTGAGGGTGAGCTTGTTGTCGATGATGACCCCAAGATTCCTGGCCGAGGGAGATGAATCGACCGTCGTGGAGTCCAGGGTGAAGGAGAGCTCATGGAAGATGGATGGAGAAGCAGGGATGACAAGGAGTTCTGTCTTAGCGAGTGATGTTTGGTCATCCCGGTGGAGATGTCTGCTAGACAAGCCTCTATCCGGAGGGAACGAGAGGTGGAAGTGTGTGTCCGGACTTGAAGCCTGATTGGTTGGGGTCGAGCAGGTTGTTCTGTTTGAGGAAAGTAGATAGTAAAAACAGCACGTTCAAGCGTTTGGACAGAAATGGTAACAGAGATACTGGTCTGTAGTTCTGGAGGAGGGATGGGATGAGAGAAGGTTTGAGAAGGTTGAGAGACGGGCCTGTTTGAAAGCAGAGAGGAAGGTCCCTGAGGCAAGAGATGAGTTAATGTCATGGAGAAGAACTGTTATGATAGAGGGGGAGATAGATAGAAGGAGAGGGGAGGGAAGTGAAGTGAAGAGAAGGTGGTGCGACTGGTAGTCATTGTTTTAGTGGACAGCAGGTCCACTAAAAAATAATATGCAATGGAGTCCAAATAACACCAACAGCAGTGGTTTAATGTAGCTAATTATAACTTAGCTAACGTAACTTCAGCAAACCTGCAATCTATCCCGAGTTATTTAGCAGTGGTCACCACCACATAAATACATTATAGACACATATTAGTATTTTGTGAACCCTGAGCCACCCCTTAGTTATGCTGCTATAGGCCTAGACTACCAGGTGACTTCCTAGGATGCACCGAGCTTCTCTCTCTTCCTCTCCATTTGTACACACTCATATTCCATTAATGCTTGTTACTAATTCAACTACTTCCCCTAGCTGTGTGCTTCTCTCGTCTCCCTCTCTCTCTCCTTCTAAAGCTTTCTGCAGGTATTTCTGCTTCCGGCGCTGTAGAGTTTGAATCTGTGGTTGCACTTGCTGCCCCCATGTTCCTATTGTTACTCCTCTCATTATTAGTATTGCTATTATTAAACTGCTATTAACATTATTTTTATTAATGTTGGCATCAATACCATTACCACCCGTATGTTCTCCTTCCTCCTGCTCTCTCTAGAGAGCCTGGTTCTGCTCGAGGTTTCTACCTGTTAAAAGGGAGTTTCTCCTTGCCATTGTCGCCTATTGCTTGCTCATGGTGAGAATGTTGGGTTTTTGTATATATAAAAGTCTCAACCTGCTCTATACAAAAAATGCCCTGAGATAACTTTATGATATGGCGCTATATAAATACAATTTTATTGAATTGAACACAGGACACGAAATAAGCTGAAAAGGTTTGGATGTAGAAGTTTGATTTCTACTTTGTTTAACGTTGGAGATGCTTAAGCTGATTCTCAGACTGATGGTAACATCATATAACGGCTATTAAGTTATAACCCAAGTACACAGCTGAGTGAGATTTAGATTAGAGGTTTTGCCCCCTGAACACTTTAACTTGACAGGAGTAACACTTTGGGATATTAGTGCTGCTGCAGTTCGGTTGTGTTATATCTGAGGAAAGAGAATGGTTAACATTAGTTACTTTAATAATTTATCACGGTTTAATATCACAATGAGTGGATATTCATGTAGTCACCAAAGCATAGAGACTACACTTTATCCATGAGTAAGTATGGAATTCAAACAGCAGCTGAAAAACACACTGAACAAAAGAGATAATAAAAACTGAGGGTCATGGAAACGTATTTCACTTCAAACTAGGGCTGCAACTAACGACTATTTTGATAATCGATTAATCTGTCGATTATTTCTACGATTAAACGATGAATCGGATAAAAACTTACAAAAAAATGTTTTTTATTCCAAAAACACTGTTTTTCCTAACAACTTAAATATAAGCTATACAACATGTTAAGATATGTTTAATTTGCCCCAAAACATTATTTTTAGGTTACTTGGAATGGACCTGAGCTGTGATAAATTATAAAAATGTAAATAAAAAACAAAGTGTAACCTGTTATACATAATTTATTATTGGTTATTAACAATAGTGTTAGTTATAGTGTAAGTGTTAACAGGCTTTGCTACATCAAATAGCTTTAACAACAGGCCATGGACTATGAAGGTAGATTGTTTCTGCAGTGACACTTTCTCTTTCTCTTTCTAAACGAACTTTCAATTCAATTTTATTTATATAGCGTCATATCATAACAAAGTTATCTCAGGGCTCTATCGCATGGAGCAGGTCGAGACCAACTATCCCACCATGAGCAGCACTAGGAGACAATGGCAAGAAAAACTCCCTTTAACAGGTAGAAACCTCGAGCAGAACCAGGCTCTAGGTGGGCGCTCATCTGCCTCGACCGGTTGGGTTTTAGCTACATTTCAAGTTGCACC
>JAVQJL010099864.1:0-15621 GCA_036024295.1 Nannoperca obscura | reverse complement strand
AGGCAGATGACCGCCCACCTAGAGCCTGGTTCTGCTCGAGGTTTCTACCTGTTAAAAGGGAGTTTTTCCTTGCCATTGTCGCCTAGTGCTTGCTCATGGTGGGATCGTTGGGTCTTTGTGTGTGTGGAAGTTGGTCTCGACCTGCTTCATGCAATAAAGTGCCCTGAGATAACTTTGTTATGATATGGCGCTATATAAATAAAATTGAATTGAATTGAATAAAACATGGACAAAACTATAATGAGGTCACCAAGGTCATGTCCACAAGTGGCTTCTGCTTTTTCACACAAAGATTCATTTAGGAAAGGGATGCTCACTGGTGTCTTACTTGTAAGAAATAATGAAACTCCTAAGCCTGAACTCCAATTCCTATATTGAGCATTATTTAAATATAAGCCCAGTGTAGCTAATGCAAAGTATTTACATCCTAAAATTCATCCTAATTAGCCTGCATTATCTACCAAGTCTCTTCACCTCTGTGTTTTTTAGACCTCATGATCCTGGTGGAAAACCCATTATTTATGTAGGCTACACACACATACAGCTAGTGTGTAAAACACATTGCTGCAAATACTGGAAGTTTACTGTTCCTGCTTGGTGTACTGATGCTCTGAGCCAGAAAACACATTTAAACATATTCTGAATGTAGCCTGCATTTCGGTTTCAGACATAAATATTGTAAATGGGTCCAAGGTAACCAATTTCCTGTTGTAGTCCATTGCAATAAAACCCTAGCTACAATCTCTTATAATGACCCTAATAGGATGCACTGTGCTATTATCAAATACCACACAGAAATTACATTTACATTTAAGGTTGTTTCCTGGCAGAGCATTTTCCACAAAATGGTCTTAAAGTGGTGTGTCTGTAAAGGGTGCATAGGAAATATGTTGTTGTTAATAACTGTTACCAAAATGAGGATACAGTTTGGGTGGGCAAGTCACGCCCCTTTTTCTGTTCATCACGTGCAACGGAGTAACATATTAAACATTCGTTGAAGACCAGAAAAAGATGAAGAGAAGCATCTTCCTTACTCTTCCGCTTGAAAAAAGCTTTAGTAAGTAAAGGGACATCGATCATATTTTGAATTGCCGCACCGCACCGCCTAACGTGTAAAATTTCAAGACTCCCCGGATTACGTAAACATACGCACCCCGCACATTGCGGATATGACGTAAACGCGCTGCAATTCAAACTTCAGGAAACGAAAGCGTTTGGTTAGTAAATCGTCTTGTTGTCACCAACAGTCAAGTTTGAGGGGATATCTTCAGTTCGTTGTATCTGTAAGTGGCAAATATTTTGTGTTTATCCGTGGCAGTAATGTTTGGTTTCATAGTATTGTTTCAATTAAGGCCATGTAACGTTGGTTTATTAAAAGCTATCATCTAATGATAGGTGCAGGGCTATATGTAACGTTCAGGAGCTCTCATTTGTATTACTGACATCTGTTTAATAGATGTTTCTTTTAAATTAACAATAAATTGCGTTGATAAATGTGAAAAAGGTGATATGCGTGAGTAAATACATGTGAAAGTGTGTAAATTCATTTACAATGACTGGAATGTGTGATGTGGGGGCAAATGTGTGTTTTTTCAGATCAACTTACACTAATAACCATTATAGCCTATTGCAACATTATATATTCATGTGAATGTTCAATAGCAGATCTGTATGCCAACATTTTTGTATTTCAGTTGGGATTTTTCATAAGGGTTTAGTGTTTTGAACTTTCACTTCAGTTTGATTAATTTATTGTCCAAATGATTTCAGTCAAAATGTTTCTCTCTAGAAGTCCAGGTTACTTCCTCAACACCCAAAAAGCAGCCATGACATCTAAAAGTGCCAAAGAGAGCATCGTCACCAAGTTGGGTTTCAAATCCAGCAGCTCTGCCTCCAAGGCTGAGGCGGAGCTGGAGAAAGTCAGGAAGGAGAACGGTCACCTCAGGAGAAAGATTGATGAACTCTCCAAACGACACGTCAAACCACCAGACTCCAACAAAAGTGAGCTGTTGGAGGTAAAAAAAAAAAAAGTGCTTGTTTGGTCTGTGCTATTGAGGAATTTCAGTGTTAACGTCAGAATTTCTGTCTCTCTTTTGGTTGTTGTTTTTTGTATTTTAATCTGTGTATGACATCTTTATGCTGATTATTTCAGAGGATTCTTTCCCTTGAGACGCTGCGAGAGAGAAACAATCAGCAGTTGCTTGTTAAAGAGCAGGAGCTAGAAACACTAAGAAAGCAGCTGACAGCTAGAGGAGGAGAGGTATGTACACATGGCACATCTTTGCAGAAATATATGGGTGAAAAAATCCCATCTAGAGAAGAACGTCATAGAAATATCCATCTAAAAATCCTCCAAATCTGTGTTTCTGTGTGTCCATGTTTATGGACACCCTGAGGCAGCAGTTTCCAACCGGGGTGAGGAGATACACCTACAGCTGTGTCTTTGAGAGTGCTCCTCAAACTTGTGAAGATTTGCTGCACTCTTGGCATTGTGTTAGTGGCATATATATTGCTGGCAGCAGACAACTGTCAGAAAGGAAACAAATCAGACAAGAATTCCTCTGAGCCGCCACAAAAACAGTTGGGGGGCGGGAAAATAGCTTCTCTCCCATTTTGACAACAGCTCAGCTAAGTGAAGTTTAGACAGCCAGAAAACTGCATACTAACACATGGTGTGTACGCTGTTCACTTGATATTTATAAAACGACTATCTTCCACTGTTGTGGGTCTGTATGTATTAGCATTCAAGCCCTTATTACTGCTCATGGCACTGCTGGAGATATTGATGCTATCTATTTGAGGCTGTTGCTTTTCTTCGTGAAATCTCTTTTCTATTGTTGCAGAAATCGTTTTCTAATTTAGTCTAGTCAGAATGGCATCTGGCTAAAACTGGGAAATGGCATGCTGATAAATGGAACAGCAGCTATTTGACATTGTGAATACATGATGTGATTTAATCACACTTGCCTCTTCCTCATTAACTTTCATCAACAAAAAGTGTTACATCCAGAGCTGCTCAGTGGGCAACACCAGTTATACTGCCAGCAGTGTAATGTCAGTGTGAAGCAGGTAATTGCTCGGAGAAGAGCAAATATCTTCAAGCAAACTGTCTCTGCGTAAACAAGTTTAAAAATGTTTTTTTTATTTTTATTAATAAGGCTCGCATCTTGGTTATACTTCATATCGTTGTGTATTTCAGGTGGTAGCATCACTGCAGGCCCAGCTGGAGCAGCGGAGGAAGGACGCTGAGCAGAGAGACATGTTGTTCCAGAACATGTTACAGGAAACTGACAACCTGAAAAACCAGCTGGCCTCTGTTTCTACCCAGTGCCAGACCCTGGAAACACAGGTGGCGGTGGGTTTGACTTACAGCCTCTTTATCTATCTAGATGTTCTCATTAGTTAGAAATGTTGACGTTGCCATTCACGTTTGTCTCCTCTTCCACACAACTAGTTCTCTTAATGGGACTCTTTCTTCTTTAAAAACTGTAGTTAGTTGGCTTTAAAATAAGCCTGATTGGCTAGTTTTGCAGGTACGGGTCATGAAAAGGGTTAATGGTATCATGATGTTGATCATTAAAGGGCTTATTCAGTTGCCTTTTTTTAGTCATTGATGACTAGCCCTTTGATATTATAGATACATTTATTTCAGGCTAAATATGAAGAAATGTGGAAAATAATTCAGATGTTTATTCAATTTCTTTGTGAGGAAGAAGTTACTCTTTTGTTATCAGGAACCAGTGGTTTTATCCTTTTCTCCCCCCTGGCCTCAGATTAAATGTCCTCTTTTTAATATCCTTCATCTCAGAGAATAGTTTTTTTGCTTATCTATAGTGCTGATGCAGTAGACATATTTTTGACAAATCAAATTATTTTCATTTTAGTGATTAATCGACTTGAGCTCCAGCAACGCTCAAGTCTGACTAACAGAAATGTGCTTTAAAGGGACAAGAAAATGTTTTACTTCATCATCAAGATCGGTGTGATATTTTGTCTCTGATCAGGTTTTTGAATAGTGGCAGCTGTTTAGATCAGTGAGTCCACCTTTCATTCATATCATGGTTATTGAAGAGAATTGTTTTTTTTTCAGAGACTCTATGAAAGCAGACTTGTTTGGAAGTGCAGATGCAGTTATTCCGTCGGCCACCAGGTGGTATTATATGACCTCTGGTTGTTTTCCTCAGCTGCTGACGTAACCTCTCTAGAGCAGCCTCACTAATTTGCTGTAATGAAAGCTAAAGGCAGTAATACATGGCTCAGAATGAAACATTGTAAATATAGAGACACTTGTTATTCCACAGTAATTTTTCAACGCCCTCAATGCCTTTTTATAAATAAAATATCACTTGCAGTAGTTTTGTGATTACTTTATCCAAGTGTCTATAGGATTATATAATCAATATCATCATCACAATCTTCAGTGCAAGAGCCTTTGGCGAGTCCGTGGTTGCCACTCCGTTCCCTCCCTCCGTCGGCTCTCATTCTTTATCAAAAGGCAGCACTGACTGATTCCCGGTCAGCCCTCTGATGCTCTGAGCGCAGCAGGCCCTCGCTGCACTGTTAGAGAGCAGTCATCAGGGTTCTCTTTGGCTTCTGGAGAGGCTGAGGTGGCAAAATCACAAGTGAGGACTTTGGGAATTCAGAAAGCTGTATCCACCTAATTTTCCTGATTTCCACCCAGTTTTTCCAGGACCTCTCCCTCAGAATAATGCATCCTTGATTTTCTTTTATCTTATTCTTCAAAATCAGTTAGGGTGAAGGAATCTCAACATAAAGCACACCTTGTTTGCGGCTGCATGTAGAAACATTAGCTGCTGCACCTTATTTGCTCTTATTGCTCCAGATCTCATCCTTCAGAATTGGTGAATCTGCTGTGTACTTAATGTTAACACAAAACACTCTACTCTACCCATTATCACCCATATCATTGATGTTTCTAAGTAGTCAAAACTGTGTTACCAAAAATACACTATTATATTATATTATTGTTTTACTTGCGGCTAGAGTTGAAAGAATAGGAGAGTTTGAAGGAAGTAAAGTGGAGATTTCTTTACAAGAAAGATACAGATGCAGGTTTTTGTAGTTCCCTTGTTTTTGTTCCTCATAACGATGACAACAAAGCTTTGAATCTAAATGTTCTCAGGTTGTTTGCATAGCTCCTGATTTGGTTTTCAACCAAAGTAGCTTCAAGTAGCTACTTTTGGAAAGTATTAAAGTGCAGAAATGTATAGGAATACTTTTTGAAATCGGTGTCTTTCAGCTCCCTCTGTAAGGGGGATTTCCTTATCTTTGTCTTAATGGTAATTTTTCAGGAATGCTCTCCACCTTCCAAACCCTTGGCTTAGCTCCTTTCACATTACTAGAAATAATCTGAACCAACAGACCCTGACCCACCTCATTCTCCTTGTATTCGCAAAAGCCGTTAGTGGGCTTAGCTTGTGGGGACGTACGTTTAAATCCATCTGGAAAAAGTTGAGGAGCTCATGATGATTGTTTGCTCATGTCAGAGCTCACAGAGCCTTAACAGAGAGACGATCGTTTAGATGCCGAACGCCGCCGTGAAGATTTTGCTTGAGCTTAGATGTCGGGTGGGTTCAGACATGTAGACCTTAGTGTCAGGGTGACGCTATTATGAGAGGAGGGATTGTGCCCAAGGTCATGCAGTCAAATCCTTTTTGTTGCATTATTAAAAATTAAGAAGATATAATTGAAACTAGGAAGCCTGCGAGTGATTTTTAAGCCTGTGGCAAACCTACTGTTTTTAGTGCCCAGAAAAAAGACACAAATAACAACGTGAACATTGGACCAAAAGACTTCAGTTCTGTCTGTAATTTTTTCACCTGAACTCAAATTATTTTATACGCAACACCTCGACAGCACTTTGTCTAGACTAAGTAAATGTATGATAAAAAAGGCACAGTGGCAGACAGCAGTGCACACTGCGCTCACGTAGGTTTCTGATTGTTACGACTTGCTAGTTCAGTCCAACCAGTGACCGCCAGATCAGATAGAAGTGTTGATGCCAGTGGTGTATTTATACGCCATGGGATTATTCCAGAACTGTGTTTTTCTCTCTGCAGAATGGACAGGTACCTCCTGCAGACTTGACTTTGATACAAGATCAACTGAGACACGTGAGTCCAGTCAATGATTTACTGTGTGTTTGCTCATCATTCAATATTTTCAAAACTAGGATGCATTTTTATTCCAAATCAATAAACCTCACTGGGTATTAACTTTTTGGATAGAACAAAACATTGTGATTATTTTCTAATGAGTGAAAGCAGTGTTTCTTAGTAGTTTTTTACAAAAACAAAACAAAACTCCTGTCCCTGTCATCCACAAAAAGAAAAGAAAATTACAGGAGACACTGAAGTTTATTCCCTGAGTGTCCTTGAATTGAACAGCTCTATTGTCTATATATACACTGAAGACAGTATATCAGTGTAGGGCTTGTGCATTTCGCCACCAGGCTCTTGAGAAGAACCAGCAGTGGCTGGTGTACGACCAGCAGAGAGAGGCCTACGTCCAGTCCGTCCTTGCCCGCACACAGGAGCTGGAGCAGCAGCTGGCCCAGGCGAAGCAGCAACAAGCCAAACAAGAGGCCGGTTCAGATGGTGAGAAATGTAGGAGGAATCAAATTAGCCACCGACATCCTCAGCTTATTCGCTACGATCCTACGTTAAGCACATGAAATGTTAAAGTAATTAAGAGGACCTTAACAAAAGCTGTGTGCTCTGATGCACAGGGCAGTGAATGTGAAAAGAGGAATTGGGGGAAATTATGCCGTTTGATTCGGATATTAGTTTTCTAGGAACAACATTAAACACTGAAAAGGCGACAGCAAGAGGAGATGAGAAAAGATTAGTTGGGTAATAATCGTGGAATTAAAAATATTCGCAACAGCAGCAGCACTGAGAGCACTGTTTTGGCTTTGACCATTAAACGGCTATATATACATCTTCTACATGACGATGCTTAGATTAGCTTCTTAATTCGCTTACTAGCACTTTGTATCTCAGCTCCTGCCAGCCCAGCGGGTCAAGAAAAGGACGTTCAACTGAGGAGCCACTATGAGCAGTTGCTGTTGGGGGTGCAGAAAGACCTGGAGAGCCAAAAAGAGCAGGTCACCAGAACCCAACAGGAGCTCAATGTGCAGAGGGAACAGGTAAACGCTCTAGATTTCATTTAATTGCTGTTTATTCATTTCGACTTTTCCAGGTCTAAGGATTCCTGCTTCTGTCTAATAAAGATTGACTCCCTAATTAATTCTTATATTCTACTTTTTGTGGCTTGTGCTGCTCACTTTCCTGAGACACCCTGCAATCTCCCCATTAAATGGTGTACAAATTCACTTCATCAGTCTACATTCCTTGGACTCGGGCATCTTTTGCAATTAATTTGTAGAACTGTGGAAAACCATTCCGAAATTGTGCGGGGTTTTTTTCTTCGTCTCTGCAGTCCATGAACGCTCAGGCTGAGCTGCAGTCTCAGAAGGAGCACACCACCAGGCTCCAGGAGGACATGTTAGCACTGCAGAGGAGACATGAGGACAAGTGCAGCCAGCTGTCGTCCTTCCTGAGGAAGTACCAGGAGAATAGCAAAGAGCTGGAGGAGGCCAAGATGCAGCTGCAGGCAGAGCGGCTCAGCAACAGGTAAAGTCTGCTCTTGTTGGAGAAATCAAACAGAGGTGGCTCTCTGATGAACTCTGTGTCACAGTTTATCTTTTAAACCGTAATTTAAACTGATGCATAGAAATGACATGGGCCAGGACTGCTTTAATTGGGACATTCACCTTTAAAATCCCTCCCTTTATTAATTTTACTTTCAAACTAACTGTAGGATTTAACCAAATATCTTATTCACGGTTTAAGTGTTATATAAATAAACAGGATTATTCATATTTATGCGGATTACATAAACATTACATCCAGACATGACGTGTGCGAGGAGAGAAAGGTGTCGTCTGAGCGGGCAGACAGGATGAGAGTGGAGCTGGAGAGCATGGACGTCAGGCTGGAGGAGGAGAGGAAGAGATCTGCTGAACTTCTACTGCAGGTAACACTCACACTGACAAGTTAACCTGTAGTCACGCTTTATGGAAGTTTTCCACTCCATAATATCATGAAAGGAAACCTGCATTTAAAGGACTGGATATATAAGACCTCGTCCACCGAGTTAGTTTTAAGTTAATAAAATGCAAGAGCTCGATGTCTGAGAATTTTTCAATACAATCTCATCCCAGGCATGTTTGAATAGAAAGGGATTTAAACATAACATTGCGTTTTTGCGTCTTTGCAGGTCGATATGCTGCAGAAGTCTCTTCTGGGCCAAAATGAAGAGCAGAGGAGAATTGCAGCACTGGAGCAACAGGTAACACTGAATGTGTTTCACAGCCTTTAGAGTTCACACAAGCACAAATCTGTATTAGACGGTGGGATATCTTCGTCCCAGCTGTGAACACTGAATACAAACATTCAGCAGCTCAAAATCCAAGTCAACTTTGATGATTGTTTGTGTACCAGTGCATTTAACTGTTCATTGTCCTGCTATGAGTGTAAAATGAATCGGTTCAGCCCTGTTGTGTAGTATGTAGCGCACTGTTTCGAGTGACTATTATTTCTTAAAAATAGAAATCCATACTTTACCCACTTGTACAATGAGTTCTTGGCGCTATCCCTCTTACATCGTTCTACCCCTCCAAAGATCCAACGCTCTGCCAAGGACTTTGAGAATGAAAAGATTGATCGTCACAGCATGCAGCACCAGTTACATAAGGTGCTGAAGGAGCTTCGCAAGGCCCGAGATCAGATTGCTAAACTGGAGTCTGCTGTAAGTGTTGCTGCACATCATAACCACGTTCATTGTCAAGTCAGTCACAAACAATGGCTCTTACTGGGTTACTACTCCTGAGCACCTCGTATTTTTGTGTTAAACATTTCAATAGTATTTTATTTGCAATTAAGTGTAAAATGCTGAGAGTATAATTCTGTGTTTCAGAAACAGCCAAACGCCCGTTTCTCTGAGCCCGGCTCCTACAACAGCCTTGAGTTTGAGCGTCTTAATATCAGAGACCCTCCTGGTCCAACGTCTCCCTCTAAAGTCACCAACCTCCTGGATGACAGTTTCCTTGAGTGCCCAAAGTGTCGGGCCCCGTATCCCACCAGCCGCCACAGGGAGCTCCTGGCGCACATTGACTACTGCTTTGCCTGAGCTAGAAGGAAATCAGTGGTTCCCAGCCTGGGTGACGGGACCCGTCCTCATACAAGGGCGCAGCCAGATAGCTTCTTTCTTCTTCTTTACCTCTCTATATTTCTAAAATGCTTTTAAATAAAAAGGGGGGGGGGGACTTATTTTGTTAACCTAGCCATATAGACAACAAGTAGACATTGCTTCCTTTTTTTAATAGGTCACAAACCACTGGACTCTGAGTTTGAAGGAAAACTGTTCGATATATGTTTCAATTAGAAAACCAACACCATTCTGCCAAACCATTCTTTGTTTTAATGTCCCAAAGCTGATTTAACTACAAAGAGGCTGAGACCTCATAAAGGATGGTTAGTTTGAAATACTGCTCCTGCTGCCAGAATGATCACTGGATACACGTTTATGATACATTCAATAAACTCGACGGTGTGTGTGCAGTTCCCATTAAGAATGTGCTGTGCTGAATTGTGTTTTTTATTTTTTTTTACCTTAGAATACTGTCAAAGAACTAATCATGTTCTGAAAAGTAACTCTTATTCCTTCCATATGTTTATTTCTGGGGTTCTGCTGCTTTATTTTCGAGTCCAGTGTTATTTTTCAGTTATTCTTTTTATGATGCTCTTAGTGAATTTTTATTTTTGTGTGTATTTGGTAAACTTATTTATTATTGGGTTGTTGTTGTTTTTTTATTATAAGTGAGCTTCTGTCTTTTTAAATAATGAAAGATTTTATTTTCCTTTTAATAAATGTAAGCAATGATCATTATGTATCGCAGTAAAATGTTCGGCATTTATCGAGACCATGGGAGGTCCCTTGTTATTAGATTTTGTTTAAATGTTTACAGACCAGCCTAATATGTTCCACACTGTTCCTCCACTCCAAGTTTCAGTAATCAATACCGTTGGTTGATTGATTTTGTGCATCATTTTCCTCAGCATGTGTAATATTGACGGCATATTTGCATTGTTCTGAAGAGAGACAAATTACCCCTAAGCAGCAATGCTCATCGGCCGTTTTGACAGTGTTTAGGTGAGGGACAAAATAATAGGGAAAGATATTTATACATTCCAGCTCCTATGTTCAGTCATAATTGTGGACTGTCCCTCAGACTTGGCTTCCATGATTTTGTCTGTTTAATTCCCAGTATAGCGGTGTTTCTCTGGCTAGTGTGTTGCAAACAAACCTCGCTGAACCATGTGACTGTAACCATGACCAAGATCTTTCTCTAACCTTACCCACATAGTTTGATTTGCCTGGAGTTAACCAGACCTTAAAAATACTGCACTGGGCAGCTTAATTGGTCACATGGTGCCAGGTTGACCGTGTATTCTTCCCTGCTCGAATGAAGCTCATTTCCGTCTGCACCTTGACTTTTCAAGCCTGCAGCTCTGCGGGGCTGGAATGAGATTGCATGAGTTAATTCCTTGTACTAAACTATTTAAGGGGGAGATTAGTGAAGGTCTTCTTGGTAGGGGAAAGGGGGCTAAGGTGCCTTTGTTCCTGCAGCCTTGGCAATGTGACTAGATAGACTTAAGACAGACATACACCGCTATACTGTCATCCTTTAGGTAGCTGTTATGTTTTAACTTCGGCCATGTGTCTGAAAATTGCAGGCCAAGAATCATGTTTTGAACAACTTTTGTCCATTTTGCTGGGTGGTTATATGATCTTTGTTTTATTTTAATCGTATGCTCCAAATTTGTTTTGCCATGCACTGTACTGTACACAAATGTGCAATAAAGATGTAGATCTCCTTACAGACCGATGTGTACTTTTTGTCACGTCAGTGTAGTTTACTGGCCAATAGCGTTCTAAAATAAAAATAGAAATTGTTAAAATGATGGGAATTCAGTTTGACATTGTATCCAAACATTTACTGTAAGTTAATACAATGTGGCCAAGTCTGTTTTTATACCAATTTAAAAGTATACTTTTCATGTGCACGTGTTCTAGATGATCCACAGTGGAAAAGTGATGGCAGAGATGAAGGTTGATGATGTTGAGCTTGGTGTGTCGTGACATTGTGACGTTCACTTAACTGTACTTTGATGCTGAAAGGATCTGGTGTTATCAGTGTATTCCATATACCATCAAGCTGATGTTTCACTGTATAATTGATTTTTAGCTTAATCTACTAAGTAACAAAGTATTAATTTATAAACATTTTGTCAATCTTTTTAATCCCTTGTTACCCATTAGATTCTGTGAAGCTACAAAGCAAGAGTCTACGGCAATGCTGTCGGCTCTGTGGGGCTGTACTTGGGCACATTGGTGCTTTGAGCCAAATGTTAATGTCAGCACGCTAACATGCTGTTGTTTAGCAGGTGTAATGTTCACCGTGTTCATCATCATTTGCTAATTAGGCCTAAACACAAAGTCTAGTGGTTGAACATTAAGACATTTCACTCAAAACCACAAATGGCAACCTCATGGTCGCAGTAGGGGAAAACTCAGGGGATCACCAAAGTCATTAGGATACATCATCTGGGAACCATGAATGTCTGTACAAAATTTACCCAGCAGGCGCTGACATATTTCTTTGTATAAGTGAAAACGGAGACCTGTTTGTGAAGCTGGATGAAAGTCAGAGGGTCAGTCATTGAGCCCCTGCTTACCATGGATATAGTTGTACAGTTGTTAAAACATTTCACTAAAATGTAAATCTGCTTGGCGAGATTGGTAAAGTTAATACATCCAGATTTTGTTGAGATATTTTAGTCTGGACCAACCAACCGACAGGCAGACGAATTTGCCCTCCATTAAGCTGTAACTCACCTAAAAATGTAAATGTCAACTAAAAATTGACAGGCGAGGTGATGGGGCCCTGATATCTGACATTAAAGTTAATAACAAAGTGACCCTGTGAAAACATTAATCAGACATAGTAATGTACATATATACTTAATGTATATAATTTAAAGTGACATATAATTTATAAAAAACTTGCCATTAAAGTTGTCACAATTGGTGCTCAGTTACAGTATAAAAAGCAGATTTCACACCACTGTGTTAGTTTCATGCAGTTTATTTGCTAAATGATATAAGATAGAAATAAAAGACCGAATTCTGCACACACTTGGATTTTATATATTTTGACTGACATAATCCAAAAGCAAACAACATGAAAACAATTCTCGCAATCCAGGAAAACAGTTGGATAGATATTTCATGGCTATCAAAAATCCAATGAGCCAACACTGTATGAACGTTTTATTTAAAAAACTGGATCAAGAAGCACAATGCAATCAAGACACAACCAAACTACTATGCTTATATATTGATGACTTGATGTGTATGTATTACGGTTTATTAACATCTACTTTTGTGCTATAAGATACTGTACGTCCTTCAGTGTAAAAGCAAAGCCAGTGACTTGTCAACCTGGTTTTTCAGTAAACATGGTGGTATTATTCCAGAGCTGTGGTAATGATGAGAGCTTCAGCCTCGCGTGAGTGAGATTTTCACAACTGATTATTTGTCACATTGGCTTCAAAAGTTGTTTTTCATTCATTTGATATGTCTGGTTTCACTGGAACCAGAAGGTTTCACTAGTTTCAATGAGGAAAGTTGTTTTACGCTACTCTAAAAAAAGAATTTCCTTTACTATTTGGGAAAGTGGCAACAGAACGCATCAAAAGTCACCTTTTTTTTCTATTCACAGTATAGTAATGTGAATGTGACAGTTTATAGTTCGCCATTTTTAGATTATTTTTAAAGAAGAATAGGCTACATTCTCTGTTAAGGCAGACAAAAACAGTGGAGGACAGAGAGCTCCGGTGGGATTCAGCCCAACACCAGCAGAGGGGCACGCAGTACCAGAGGGGGCTGCTTCAAAAAGAAGTTTTCTGAGTGTGAAGAGCTCAGACGCTGTCGCAGAAGCCTGCAGTGGAGAGAAGACGAGCATTTTGTTTACTGCAAAATACCACATGAGCATGAAAACACAAACGTGTGATTATATCACACATGCAAACATCTTAAAAGTAAGATAAAAATCTAAATTGAAACAACTACAATTCTGATGGGGTTATTAAGGTTAATAAACTGATCAAGTTAGACATTGATCCTGAGGACTTACTCAACTTAATAAAGTCAATCATTCACTTGGTCTCTCACTTTATTGAATGACACAGACTTACAAAGAGATCAATAAATCATTGGATAAACACATGAGCACTTAGTTGAACTCACCAGTGTGTGAAACGCGTCTGTATTTGCCCAGCAGGCAGAGATCCACCTTCTTCTGGTGGACAGAGAGCTGGTCCTCCGGCCTCAGACCGGACGGATTACGAGAGAATATGAAAGAGTAGTTGTCTAGGCAAGTGCCATCAGAGTCTTGTAGTCTGCACGAGTAGTGGACGGCGTAGTTATCGTAGTCAGTGTCAATCACCCAGTGGTCATCATCTGTGAACAGGGGAGGGGGTGAGGGCGAGGGAGAGTTATCGATTTTTACCAAACCGTCTTTGTGAAGGATGTTCTTTAACTTGCATAGTAAGTGTGAGGGCAGAAAAAGTACAGTGTGACTACTTTGTCTCAGAGTTGCTTTGGTGTTTGTATAAAGCAGCTGATCACAAGATAAATGCTAATGTTTCAGTTAAACTGTAGATACATTTCCCTTAACGTCATTTTTTTAAATTGTCCTAACGCACACATTATCCCATCATCACTGACTGGTGTTCAAAACTCCAGATCTGGTGTTTAGAAAAGATGTGATTATCTCTCTTTCAAATTGGTTATTTTTAGTTGAACGTGGACTTTAGCACTCTGTCCACCATTTCCACAAACACAGTGCTGGGAGGTACAAAGGATTACCTTGATAGCATAATAAAGTCAACAGCTGGTTTAACACGGGGATCAAAGTCAGTTCAATTGAAATTTGGTTCCATTCATTTTCCAGGGTCACAGAGAACCAAGTGCTGCAGTTGATGATTAAATTAAATTAAACAGTTGTCTAAGGGTCAACAATCCCTTTTGCAATACAGTGTCAGTGACTCACGACTGACAATGTCAAAAGCTTATGCTGACAGGGTGCCTGGTCATACATTACCTGCCCTCAATTTGTAGTCGAGCCCAGAAACCGACAAATTCAGAAATTCGAGTTAGGTCCTGATAGTGTTCAGGCGTATATGTTAAACAACTTACTTCCACTCTGCAGGTAGGATGCAACTCCCCAGTACTTCATCCTGAACTTAGCAGGGTCGGCGGTTTCCTCGAAGGTGGCCAACATGTTGGCACACATTTCCCAGTTGCTAGAGGTTAACGAGGGAAATATGTGAGACAAAATGGAGGCGATAAAGGTGAGGGAAAGCGTATCGATTAAAGCATGTGGTAAGTTGCACAAATTCACCGTTCAAGTTGAGAGTAAAGGTGAGCCTTTACAGTAAAGAGCCGAACTCACTTGAGGATGATGACTCTGCCCATGGCAGTGGCAGTCATTTTGCCATCATCTCCGGCAGTGTACTGGGCCACGATGTTGTCAAGGAGGAACAAACCCTCTGGATCCTTCTTTGCAACAGCATACCATGTCCCTGCATACTAAGAGAAAAGAAATCCACATCTAAGTCCACTTCACACCTCAGTGTTTTTCAAAAAGTTAAAGCACAAAATATTCCAAATGAAAGCAAGGACACAGAGATGAAACAGAAATCAGTGTTACACAAAGTTCTTTAAGCAGAAGTGACATTCCTATTCATCTCTAACAAAAAAAAGCCTCTAAGGATAACACTACAAAGCAGATTTTAATATCATCACGGAATTTAGTAAATCTCTTTATACGTCCAACTCACCCTGCTGATGTTAAAGTTCTGCATGACCTGGATGTTGGCCACCTGGCAGTCCTGTGCCAAGGAAAATGCCAGGAGGCAAAGGGCCACAACGTACCGCAGCATTCTGCTTCAGAGGAAGGAGAAAAGACAGAAAGAAAGAAGCAGAGAAGGACAGTGGACATTTTGAGAAATGGAGGCAGAATAAGGAACAGTGACTGAGAGGACAGACACATTTGTCAGCCGCACTGCCAGTTCATTTCCATTCAAGTCCTCGAGTCAAGTAAAGCGTAATAAAATTCTGCAAAATATTTCCCTGTGTGGTACAAACTATTAGTCAAAAGCACCAATCATTCACTTAGTAAAAACAAACTCTATCATCAATGCATACCTGATAACTAAAATCTGGACAGCTCTCAGAGATCTTCTGGTTTTCTGTCAGGTCGTGGCCTTATATACAGTTGACTAGTCTTGCATAATAACTTCAGGTGATCTGATCCTCCCCTATTTTCCTCACGGCTAGCCTGCCTTCCATTGGACGAAAATGTACTTAACTGCAGGCACAAGTCCCGTTGCTTTGTGTGTTCCTGCACATTTGACTGACCGGGCGCCGGGGGGGGGGGGGGGGGGGGGGGGGGGGGGGGGGGGGGGGGGG
>JAVQJL010099857.1:0-28292 GCA_036024295.1 Nannoperca obscura | reverse complement strand
TCTGCTTGAGAGTTTCCATGTTAGTCTTAAGGTGAAGGCTTCAACTTTATACTTGTGTTGTGTTCAAGGCCTGGAGGAAAATGCTTTTCAGTGTTTATCTTTGGCTGGCTGGTCTGAGCCAAGGTCTCTGAAACCCTGCATAAACCCGACGCTGGCACGGCTCAAACCTGCAGGAAAAGAGGCAGAGCTTGCAGAGTTACATATGTGAAAAAAGAGGGTTATTATAGCAGATTCGGGTTAATTAGACCTTTCTGCTTGAGCTACACTTGTAATTCCAGATGACTTCATTGAATTGTCGGAGTACGATGTCTGTAACTAAAGTTTATTTTCTTTTGTGTACGCTTATAATAAAATAATTACAGTAGGGCTTTAAATATTTCGTTAATCGTTTCAGTCATTTATCAAGAAAAGATGCCAAACATTCATTGGCTCCTGTTGCTTGGACAAAAAAAAAAAAAGCAAGTTGAAGACATGTTGGACATATTCAGGGTTCGTACTGTTTTGGTTTTTTTTTTTAAAGAAAATTCAAGCACTTTCAAGGTACCTGAATGCCCATCACATTTAAATTGTTACTATAAACGCCAGGAGACAACAAATAAATATGACAATAAGATTGTTTCATTTAAAATATGAATAGATGTTTGGTTTATTGTGTAGATGATGAAACACTAGATGCTGCTGAAAATCAGTATATTGGAATTCAAATATATTCCTAACCTTGAAAACATAACCGTTAAAATGAAGCTTTTTCCAAACTTTCAAGACTTTGGACGAACCCTGTATATTTCGACATTTCTAGACTGAACAATTGATCTGCTTATGTCTGACAGACTCATCAATATTGAAAATAACCACTGCAGCCCTACATTTCAGCCTCTCCTGTGTACACTATGTGGTATAATATGCTAACAGAACTCATAATGCCTTATGAGGTGTGACCCCATCCATCTGCTCCCACAAGCATATAACAATCCCAGAACACACACACACACACACACACACACACACACCACCCCCACCTCACCACAAACAGAGGTCCACCCGGATTAAATCAAGTGCATCAAGCGCAGGGCCCCATTACCCTGCAGAAGCCACTTTCACATTATAAAAGCACAAGGATTAAGTCAGCGGGGAGGTTGGGGAGTCAGCTGCATGTGAAGATGACCTTAGTGAACTTGGGGATGGGGGGTGAGGGCAGGACGTGACCGAAAAGCCAGAAGGTGAGGGTCCAGTTTAGGGGTGGGGAGAAAGATGAGGACTGTGTAGATTTGGCTGTTAGAGCAACAGCCGTTTGGGTTTGTTTTTTTTTTAAAGAGAAGAAGAAACCTGATGCTGCGGGAAATACAGCTGAGAGTGGGCACTCTTTTAGCCAAATGAACTTGCAAAGTAATGGGAAAAGAAAATACAAGAAGAGGGGGAGGGGAGGAGGATGGAAGAGTAGGGGGTGGGGACAGTGTGCAGAGTAGGTGATAGGCAGGACAGAGGTGTGTGTGCGGGGAGGGAGGCAGCAATCTCCGCACAGAAAATTAACAATTCCACCCTGCGCTGTGTCTGTGTGACATTAAATGCATGAAACGCATGAATTATTGCACGGAGGCGGGTGAATTAACTCTATATATCAAGCCGAGTCAAAATAGTTCAGGGGTGAGGGGCTGTGTGCCTCAGCTGATGAGGGGGAAGGGCATGGGATGAGTGTGTGTGCGCAGCAAGGGGAAGAAGAGGGAAAAATAAAGTAACTCAACATTTCTATCTCCTCCCATTAAAGTTAACCACTTCTCTCTCTCCAGAGCCATAAAGCTGTCAAACTGACCTCTGATTTATTCTGCCCTTGCCCAGGCTCCTGTCCTAACTGTCGCATGCCTCCAATTAATTTTTTTTGTTGCTCTCCATCCCTTTGCCTGTAAATGTAATGAGATTGCAGCACTGAAAACTGCTGACTCCCGTTAATGCACAATTCCTTAATAATAAACCGAAAGCTGTCCGCAAAAGCAGGGGCGGGAAGATGCATGCTCGCACAATAATAGCATTTTAAAAAGTGCACAGTTTTGTCGGAGGTGCAATTAACATTATTCATTGAAACATTTTTCACATTTGCACATTACAGACTCACTGAAGCTCAAAGCTGACACCTGGCCGATGTAAACAGACTGTAAATGTACAAAAAGACTCTTTGTGACAAATCTAGTCCTCAGATTTGATTGCCGCTGCATCCATTTGTCCACTTACTCATCACCCACTCAGCCGTTCCTTTCAACGGAGACAGAAGTTGTTTTTTTTTATAAAAGGAACGAGCCGCCGTGAAGAGAAGAGGAAGTCCAGGAAAAGCACTTTTCAACAGTTACAACTGCGAGCGTTCACCGGCGGCTGAGGCAGGCAGACGAGGAGATCAGATAAGATCAAATGGGTGCAGTTATTAAATTTGGCCTAAGATGCAGCATCCTAACCTGCAAGCAGGTCAACAATGCAGGGGCTGATTGAGTCAGGATTTTAATTGCCCCGATCATAACTTTCAAACGCGACCAGGAGAAGGAGAGAGATAGCGTCTGCTGGCCGTGGCGATGGTGTGATGGAGCTGTGCGCTGACCGTCACGGGCGGGCTGCAGGTGCCCAGTGGGAGGTATTAAATAGACTGTTTTGGTCAAAGCTGAGCGCAGCTGGCAGGTGTTGGTGTGGAGGGACTTTATTACCCTATAAACTATCTGAGACAATTCACTCACACAGTCTTCTGTGGGCAGCAAAAGCCCCGATTCAATTACTGCTGAACCTCAACATGGAGAGCCCTAGGAGACCGGCCAGGCTCCACTCATTGTTCTTCACGTCACCTTCCTAAGCAGAGAGCGCAACGGCGAATGTTCTCACACTGCAGGAGCAAAATGAAAGGAAACTCTGCCAGTTGGAGACGTAACCCAATACATGAGTGTAATACCCGGCAATCTGATGATTGATATGTTCTCATGGGCGACTAATAACTCTTTTGTCAGTAGGAAAAATTGGATTCAAGCAGGCTGTAGTGATTGATTGACATGTTTGGGACAATTAGAAGCTCAAGGAAGCGAGTGTTTCGTGCTTGATTTGTTTGTCCTTTGTTTGTGTACATGGAGAAGATTCATTAGGCCTCTGCATGGAGGATTTGAGGTCTGCGGAGCGAGAGGGACCCAGCCCAAGCGAAGCATGTCAAATTAGGAGGGAAAAATCAAACCGCTGCTACTGGGACTCATTAGAACCTCAACAAACACAGCGTTTTGTTGTGTATGTGCGCGTTTGCCTCTGTGCACGTGTACTAATAAAACAGAGGAGTAGCGTCGGGTTGTGTGTGGTTTTAAGTTATTTTCATCATAGCAGTTTGTTTTATGATGCACCGAAGCTGAGAGACTCTCCAAACAACTTTAATGAAAGTGAGGATCCAGCGGCCTCATGGGAACAAAAGCGCGAAGCCAATGCTCCAACGGAATAACCGACAGGCTGCACAATTAAAAGTATCAGGTGACTTTAGTAAAGTACCCAAGATCCAGGCTTACAAAAACAACAAGGGCATTTATGCAAAGCACCTCTCTGTGCATGTGATGAGCAGGAGTTTTATGTTGACTGAATAACAAATATATATTTCTAGATCAGGTAATTAAAGCCAGTCTTTGTTTTAAAATTTTACCGATTTTGTTTTTTTAACACCAGTGCTGTGCTGGATGGGGCTGCTGGCTATTTTGCACAGCTATAATTAGATACATCTGAAATGTTAACAGCACAATAATGATATTATCACAGCAGGTGACAAATCTCTCTCTCTCGCAAAATCATACATATGGAGTGATTATAATACATAACATCGCTCCCATCCTGTGCTAAATCATGATTAGTGTCAAATACAGTCTCTGAGTTTGAGGTGATCTCTCTCTCTCTCTCTCTCTCTCTCTCTCTCTCTCTCAAAAATTGCCCCAAATCACACTTGATTGGATAACTGTGCACAAACACACACCCAAGATCTAGATACATCTTTAAACATATTTTAACATTTTACAGGAAGATAAACACGAAGATGTCAATATAAAAATATACTTGAAGAGAATTTTTTTTTTTTTACACTTTTAGCGTACACACAAGTAAGGGCAGCAAACAAACCTGCATTTGTGCCACTGTGTCATAGCAATGCAGTTAGTAAGTTGGTGAGAAGGTGAGGAAGTTACAAGCCAACTCGATGAGGTGAGTCACGTCTAAAACACAAAGATACACTCTGACCTTGAAGTGAATTAAACGGGTGTAAAACTAACAAAACAGACCAAGTAAGCCGACCAAATACAGCCGACATCTGAAAGTTTTATGCCACTGAGACTAGTCGCTGAGCACAGCTGTGAATGTAAAGACAACTGAACGGCTGCAAGGAGGAGAAATACTTAAATATGCAGAGGAAAGTCAGAGTGGCCATCTCGCCGGCAACATGCTCTGTTCAGGGGCCGCCAAGCACGACAGAGCCAGTAAGATATGGGATTTACATCCAGCACTATTTCACCCTCCCACTATGAAAAAGGGAAGTGCAATTTGCTATTGGAGTGAGGAAGAAACATCTGCCACCCCATTGATTCGTGGGGTTAAAGGGAAGCTAATCTATCCCCAGGCATATCCATGCTGAGGCCTTCAAACGGCTCACTTTACCACACAGCCGCTGCACCACAACAACCCCCAACACCTCACATTATCATCCAAAAGCTTAACTGTGCAAACTTCCCCCTTCGCCGCCTCACGCTTCTCCCTCTGCTCCTCTCTGTCTCCTCTCTCCACATGTATACCTGTGATGTCTCTCCTCTACAGGCAAGGAGGTGTGGCGTTTCCTGTCCCCGTCTCTCTTACTTCCCCCTGCCCCTCCCTCACACCCCTCTCTCCCTCTCATTCCTCAGATCATTTCAAAGGGCCCTGGAGATCAAAGCTGGTCCTTCTTTCAAAATGGACAGAAATGGGGGATGTATTTAGTTAATCATTTATTTTGAGGAAAGAAAAAAAAAAGACTGCACCCCTCCTCTCCCCTGCAGTTTCTGTCTTACCACTTATTCTTTTTCCCTTGCTATCCCCATCCTCCTGAGGACCTGCCTGCCACCTCTCAAGGCAGTTTTTAATATGCAGAGAAAATAAGCTGGTCTTCCTCCTCAGGCGATGGATGGGCGGGAAAGGCCTAGGGAATATAGTTCTGCTACAGGAGTACTTGCTTCTGATGGATTAACCCCTCCTGCACCGAGATATGAAGTGGAGCCTGAACATCCCCTCTTGCGGACCGTATGTGTATCTTAAATTGACAGCCAGATACCTCATTAAACTTGATTTAGGAGGCTTTGTGAGCTATGCTTAAAAAGGTACACTTACTGATTTTACTGCTTACGAGCAGAGCAAACAATGAATCCATCTTCTTGATCTGTACATCGTCTGTGAGACATATTACAACAGACAATGCAGAGAAGCGCAAAATCATACATATGGAGTGATTATAATACATAACATTGCTCCCATCCTGTGCTAAATCATGATTAGTGTCAAATACAGTCTCTGAGTTTGAGGTGATCTCTCTCTCTCTCTCTCTCTCTCTCTCTCTCTCTCTCTCTCTCTCTCTCATCACACACACACCTCTCAGCTGACCGGCCTCCAGCACAAGGGGTGACCCTGTGAAAAGGCTCCGTCACACTCCCTGCTCAGCAAATGGACTGAGGCCTGAGGCAGCTAATGGCATAATGAGCCCAGGGCAGCATGGAGTGACACTTTTGGCCACAGGCACGAGGAAGGCCCAGGACGGAGGCAACACACACACACACACACACACACATACAGGGTGATGATGAATGTGTCCATAGTCTCCATCATTCTGACAATGTCTCCTAGTTACCCAGTGATGTGTGAGCCTGTGTGAGCTGCCTGCTAACACAATCTCCAGGCATCAAGATCTTTTATGACACCCCAGTTTTTGGCCATTATAGTAAAATTAAACATTTTATGCAACTTTGCAGAGTATAAAACTGTTCTATTAAACGTTCATTTTATTTAGTAAAAAAGCCAAACGTCTCAAAAGCATTGGTCTTAGAGGAATAGTTCAACATTTTTCAAAGACATTTTTATACAAGAAACACAGCCTAAATGTGATATAATAATGAATTAGTCATGCACTAAATAGTCAGAGCATAAGTGAACATGACTAAGAGTCCGATCAAGCATTTACCTTTCATTACTTGACAGCATCATTAGACAGTGTTACATAGTTTTGTCAGTACTCAAAAAGTTTGATATCCAGCCGGACCAATAATTCCCAAAGTCTAGACAGGTAGAGCCTAACGAGGAGTGTTTGCTGTATGGTGTCTGTCAGAGGCTCCACACACATTTTCTTGGGGCCAGCTTTGCTCTCAAGTCTGCTGTACGACAAATGATTGACAAGTGTGCTCCTTTTCATCGACATGAACCCTTCCTACGCCTGATCGGATGAACACACCTCTCGTTAAGCTGTCATTGGTGTATCTCAAAATGTCAAACTGGAAAAACAAAGAGTTTTTCTGAATACATGTGAGGAAGGAAATACTGTAGGTAATGCAATCTTCAAATCAATTTTCATTTACAATGTTTTTGAAAGCAGCTGTAATTCATATTTTTATAATAGCAATGCATCAAATGACAATGTGAAAAATATGTGACTCTCACCGCTGAAGTGAACATAGTGGAGCATTTCTCTCAGGAGCTGGCAGAGACCAGAAATGGAGCTAAAACATGAGTACTTGCAATGATCAGATGGACACAAATCCAAATGTAATGGATTACAATGTTGCTCCTTAACTCACTGGATGTGTAAATAAACAAGTGTTTGCCAACAAGTTCCTCAAATCTGTCAATGTTGTGTTCACAACCAAATAATATCAGTTATTGCAGGTTTAAGTTGACCTCGTCGAGCGTGTTTTCCACAAAATTTTTGCCACCTGTTTTTGTATTTTGGAACAAAATTAAATAACAAAAAACATGTAACAGCTCAAATCGAATCAACGTGTATTCATAATGTATTTGTGTCGTCTACTTTGGCTCAGGCCTTAAAATCTCATACTTAAAACTGTAAAATTTAAACTGGCATCACCCGGCTACCTGACATTTGACAGCATGTGTTCTCTGAAGCACTCTGCAAGGCTGTTGCAATCCCAATCCTTGGCAGTAAGTGAGAATGCAGTCAAAGGCAAAGGCTGAAAGGTTTGACAACCTTGCTGTTTGTCAAGCTTAATGTATCATCTGTGACTGTGCTTTAGTTATAGATGAGTGGGGAGACCATATTGTCTAGCACAGGTCTCAGAGCCCCTGCAGCCTGTGAAAACAGAGCTGCCACGATGTAGGCTAAAGGTTCCCCTTTCACTCTCTGACCTAGATGCGTGCGTGCTCTGGTGTGAATACGAACTGGGAGAGTGTGAATGTGCGCTGGGTGGTCCTGTCTGATTCATCGTAGGTGCTGGCTGTGAGCCAAAACCTTCTGCCTGATTCACCTGGGACGTTCGTACATCTTTGCGAGCTCTGGTTGTTCTGTTCTGACTGTCGAGAAGAGACGTGAGACCCGGACCCCACACAAGGAAGGGAGAGCCAGAGAGAGAGAGAGAGCAGGGCAGAGAGCAAATTAAACACAAAGAGACAAGAGGGAAGAGCCCAGATGAGCCGAATAGTCTAGTCGGTCAGGCAGAAGTGGGCCAAGCTGGTGTTGTACTCGGGAGATGACACACATACAGGCTACTCCAACTGACTGAAGACTAGCCCTGCAGTCCCTCGCTTTCTCTCTCTCTCTCTCTCTCTCTCTCTCTCTCTCACACACACACACACACAAACACACACACACACACCTACAAAGCCAGAGTCCCCCGGGTCCCAATGCTGCATGCTGATGTTGTGAAAAACACCGCCCAAACATTGAGCTGACTAAACAAGAAGGCGACTTAATTTTGTCGGAATAAGAAAGGAGGTGGGGCATGAAGGTGACGCCGTGAAATTACATGCCCTTACCTGACGAAGCCTGACTTTTGTTCCAAGTTCAAAGTGGGGAAGTAAACTGCATGAGTGCTGAGCAGAGATGCAGGGATTAGGGCTGCAACTAACTTGCAATTAATTAACATTATCAATTTGTTTGTTTTTAATTGTTTAGTCTATAAAATGTTGCTAAATATTACAAACTGTCCATTATAACGTCATAGAGCCCAGAGTTCTTTTCTTTTCCTCTGACCAAAAATCCAAAACTCAAAAGATATTCAATCTATGAGGATATAAAACAAAGTAAGGCAGAACATTCTTTATTATTGATGATTCATTTCCTGTTAATGAACCAGTCAACTAATCATTCAGCACTTGTAGTAAATGAAGGCCCTGATGCCATTTACATCCATGTATAATTTAGCATCATCTCATGTGTGTTGCTGAAAAAGATTTCTGCCAATACAAAACACAGGCGAGTTTGTTTCTCTGCCAGCCATTATAGCTCTCCGAGAGAAGAAAATGTGCGAGGTGTTGTGGACCCTTAGCGTGGGTCACGGGAGCCAGAGGACAATGGCCGCCTCTTAGGCACAGGTTAATGAAGCCTTTCAGAGGGCACCCGTTTTGGGCCTCCGCAGGTTAATTACAGAGCAACATGCTGACAGGCAGCCAAGCTGATTTTATGCAAAGCAGACGTGGCTGTTGAACTTGTGCTGTGGTGAAAGCGCAGTTGTTAGCCTCCACTTTTCCATGCAAGGAGCTGCATCCTCCACACTGGTCCTAGTATCTAAACCAGGGTGCACAACCTTTGACAGCAGATTTCATCCGTGCATTTCTACCTCTGGTCGATGGTTGCTATCTCATCTCATCTCATCTCATCTCCTTCTACCACCACCACCCCCCCCACCCCCCACCCCCACCCCAGCATCACACCCTTTGTTTTTGTCCTCATCGTTACAGGAGGTCACCACGCTGACATTTATCCATTTTTCATGAAGAGAGCCTTCCATGTGTACCCGACAAAGAAAACCTATTTCCCAATGGTAAATTGATGAGGGCAAACAACAACAACCTTCAAGATGGGTGCCTGTAGCAGCATGAGAGGATTAATTTTGCAGATGCACCGGGATGTTGGAGTGGAATGAATCCCTTAACACGTCCACGTCACACACTCATAAGTCGTAAATGGCAAATGGCAACAAGTTTATATTGTCTATAAAACTGAACAAACGCACTGAAACTCAAAACACTAATGTCTTAAATATCAGACATGAGAATAGTTTAGGACAACTTTAGAACTCGGATTGTATGTATGGTACAGTAAGATGAACTCCTACCTCCCAGTTCAGAACCCTTCAAAGCTGCTGCCTTTCCACCACAGTGGGATGCAAGAGGGGTCACGTGATGGCTCAAAGTGATATTTTACTAAGAATATATCTTTAGAGTATCGAACACTCACTCCCTGTAGATTTGAAAGGCGGCTTTACAAAGTTTGTAGCTTGCTCAGGGCGGTTACAATGGACTCCAAAAGGGGCACAGTCTCA
Source organism: Nannoperca obscura (assembly GCA_036024295.1). NCBI lineage: Eukaryota > Metazoa > Chordata > Actinopteri > Centrarchiformes > Percichthyidae > Nannoperca > Nannoperca obscura. Next base: position 18,789 of record JAVQJL010099857.1, on the reverse strand, counting down.
CACCAGAAAAGTAGCCTATCAAATCCTCCATTGATGCTTCTTAAACTACTTCTGCAGCATAATCCACCTCTCTTCCATCTGTATGCTCAACATAATCTACACACTTACATTTTCTAGAATCTGCTTCCATTCTTCACTTATGACCCTCTAAAGCTCATGCGCAATCAGCTGCATTGGCTTGTGTATGTTTGAGAGTCTCCTGCTCGTCCATTGGTCAGGGGAGCTGTTTTGTCATCACTCACTTAACTGGTAGACTGTTAAAGCACTCCCTTTAAGCAAAACAGAGCATGGGGTCCATTTTAGTTTGAAAATAAGAGGCAGGAAAGAGCCCGGAGGGGAGCGCAAATGTGAAATACATAAAATGAGACTGTGATTTTGCTCAGATTATTAATAAAAAAAGTGGGTGAAATTACATAAAATGTGCAGAGGCAGTGTGCTGCATTGGCAATTACATAATCCACTGCTATCTAACATGTCAGATTTGTTCAATGTACATTGTAAGCTTGAGTGAGAACCTGGTAAACAAGACTGTGATTCCACAACAACAAGGAAGCGTGGCCGCATTCCCAGCAATCATAGAACGAGGCATCAGACGCTCCTCGCTCTGACCAATCCCCGGAGATCAACTCCCGGGTGGTACAACCACAGATTTGGCAGCTTGGTCTCCAACGGCACCCAGTCTAGGCCATAATGGAGCTCACTGATCAACATTTCACAACAGGGCCAATACAGCCGACAGGGCAGAGCCGGTGGCCCAGGGCCCAGAGGCCCACTATAAAGACCAAAGCATGGCGTGTTGTTGGCAGCCTGGAGAGCAGGGAGGAACCTTCACTACACATTAACCTCTTTCAGACCAACAGGCTAGCTCCAAGTATTAAGTCTCCAATACAGAAAAGCTGCATAATAACTCATGCTTAAGACGTAATATGATCGACATATGACATTTGACATCGGGGGTGCAAGAAAAGGGGAAAGCCCCTTTTCCTTTTCATCACAGTGGCAGAACTAGTGTAGAAGTCATACTGTAAGAAGTTGGCATGACTGAAAGTTACACATTTAGGGAGGGACACTGAAGGTCTGATGATTAATGTGGTTTTCCAAGACTTTTTTAAAATCCTCTTCTGACCTGCACTGTAATGTGTTTTCATTGATTTTTAAAAATCAATAAAAACACATTTTTATAGACTGATCTGACACACAAGAATCTCCTGAACAACTTAAATGGCAATATGCTCAGTGCGCACAAGAAATGAAGAATGACAAATGTTTTACAGTGCTCAAGACGGCGGCATAAGATGCCTATTTATTATATCTCTGACTACATATTTAACCTTGTGCATGTTTTTCTGTAATGTAATGGCTTTCAATTTAGACTTGAGCTGCTGCCTAGTCAGACTGCCACTGTGAGTTGTACAAAAAAGTGGCTCAGGGACTGCACACAGGAACAGAGAAAATAACAAAATAGCCAAAAGATTCTAGGATGAACTCCTACAAGTACAGTACCTAAACTCAGAAAACTCATTATAAAGACACTCATAATGTTTCCCCTCTTTGCAATTTTGACCGAAGTAATGAATAGTGCTCTCAGGCTCTACTTGGGGAGGAGACACACTTTCCCACTTACAAACTATAATAAGGTTTCCGTGTTTCTCTTTCCCCATAAAATGCACTGACAAAATTAATTTACAAGCTTAAAATGCTGGTGATTTTTCATTTCACCGGGAAACCACACAGTACGCCTCTCTCTTAAAGTTGACAAACACTTCAGCAAGTTACCTTGAGGAAGCAGATTGAGTTCACACTAGGGAAAGAAGACAATTTTCTATCAGAGATAAGCAGATAAGTGTCCTCAGCTGGTTTGTTTACCTAAGAAAATGGACAAACACACTGAACTTCACATGAACCAAATCTAATGCAGACACATGTGCAGCGAGCTTAAAACAGACACCGTGGGCTGAAAATTAATGGATGTCAATCATAGCAGCTAAAGCAGTCCAGTGAATATTATGGACTAATAGATGTTATTGTTGCCCACAGAGCTGCATCGAGACAAAAAGATATTCTGTAATTCATGTAAATAAAACAATGTATATAATACACTTAGAGGGATAAAACCTCCTGAGGAACCCATTTATTCTTGTATGTGGAACTAGGGCATGAAGACAACATTTTGTAAACATGAGCCCAATTAAAACTTGTTTTTGCAATTAACTCTTGCTCTCCGGAGATGCCATATAAACATTCATGAATTCACACAAGAATATACAGTAGATTCGTTCTTTTAGCTGCATGTCTTGATGACACAAAATTAACTGTGATGTGACTTTGCACGTTCAAGACAGATGGTCATAAAGTCTGGAGGTGTTAGGTGACCTCAGCAACTGCCATTTGTCTCAGTCCATTAAGACTGAAAATGTGCAGTACAGAAGTCAGATGCACTGCAAAACAAGAGACCATCTTTAATCTTTCACATCACTGTTTGTACACGCATAAATGGCAGAAAGGCTATAAAACCCAAGAGAACTGCAAACATGTGCGCAGATCATGACCACCACTACGCAAGTGACAGTAATGGGAAAATCCTTGGCAGAAAGCACAGAAGTAAAGTCATGGAAGCTGTCTGGTTGGCTGTTGAATCTGGGATTTCACCCATTTAATGTGGTAGCTATCTTAACTTTTAACATGGGCTGACTATAACAGTGCAAAGCAAAACTTTACAGTGCCAGTTGCACATTTTTAGCCATGCATGCTAGCAGCAGTATTTCGCCACTGTACTCTGCGTTTAGCGCTACTTAGCAAATGTTAGCATGCTAACAGGCTAAACTAAGATGGTGAACCTATGCCTTACCGCTAGCATGGCTGTAGACTCTTAAGTCTTGTCAAGAGACATATTCTCATTCATATGATGAGACATTTAATAATGTCAATGTGTGTTATGTTGGTCTTGTGATGTTTTTACATTAGAAACAGACAATTTCCTCTCAGACAGACTTTTCATGCACCGCTGCAGTAAGCTGGCTGTCAGCTGTAGTTGTTGCAAAGTACAACCTTGAACTGATGATGTGACGTGACATTAGGCCAACCATCCACTGGTATCTTTTTCGGCTGTGGCAGAGCCTAAAGTGCAAGATGACTTGTCTTAACTCAGCTAATCAAAATCCCTGAGAACTGAAATGTTCCAGTTTTAGCATTTCTCAGCCACACAAGCAAAAACTGTTGTGCAAAATGTGACATGAATGACACACCAACACTTCCTCCTGTACAGAATGTTAAAGGATGTCTTGTCTTGGGTGAATACAATAACGTTGTAGATGACAGCAGAGTGGAAGACTTGTCAAATACCCAAAGGAAGATTTTTACTTTACCAAAAAGAGGTTGTTACAACAACAGATCACAAATTGTAAGATATTTGGCAGTATCCAATAGTGCCAAAAATCACAACCGACGTATTTCATTTAATATTTAATGAATAAAAGCACAGCTTGCAGTTCAGGTATCTTGTGACTTTCACAAATGTAAATCTTTAAATGGAGCCATGTGTTTTTTACTTATATCAATAGAACTCCACCTGCACAGAGCATTTTGTTAGCGTTAAGCTCCATTGTGTAAGAATAAAACCAAACTGACTACAAGACAGGGCGGGTGTTTCAACATCACATGTGCTGCACAAGTGCATTATTTAGATGTACTTGCAAGATTATTTAAAATCATGTGGAAAAATACACACCAACATGTATAACATACCATAGATGCTATAGGTATCTTCTTTTCACACAATCTGTAGATGGTATGAGTTGCCAAAAACACACAAATCCTTGTGTAACTCATCTGCTCATCTATGATTATCTACCTTACACCAATCTGCTTCTTTCTACCTTTCAACCTTTGCATTTGCTTTCCTTCTATTAATATTCTATTAAACAAGATACGGTGGGAAAAGTGCAGTAAAACGGCAACCAAAGTATGTGACTTTTGAAAAGAGAAATGACACATTCACTTCTTACAAATGAAAAGTTGAACTTGCCATTACTGTCTCACTTGGGTCTGGTATGACCAGTAGCTTAAGGTGGTTAATGTTAGCTAATGTTAACAAACTTTAGCCAAGTAGATATTGCTGTATAACTGACATTACTAGGTAGTTTTCTGATGCATGACTCTGATTGTGCTACGGTTAGCTTTTACTATTATCATATGATTTCCACTTGTGGCCACAGTGGCTGCTGTTCAGCAGACGTTACACAGTCTCGCTTTAAATTAAAAATTGGCACAGAAGCAGATATGAAAGCAGATACCCAGCTAATAAACAGCACCATCTTGTGCCAAAACAATCAGTCAATTTATTGATTAGTCGATCAACATAAAATTATTAGACTATTTTCCGGTTTCATTTAATCGTACAAAACAAGCAACATGAGCCGTGAGAATATTTAGCACTGTTTTCACACGTTTTCTACATTATATAAACTGAATGATTAATGTAATGATTGAAAAAAAATCAATAGATCAATCATCATAATTAAAGTAATCATTAGATGCAACCGTAGCGTCAAGCTGCTGCAAAACAAATAACTGGTATTCTAAGATATCTAAAACTGTTCAAAAGAGATATGAGCTATTTCTAGACGTCTGCTGCACATCAAGTCCGGGAACATCCCAGCAAATAGACAAGAATGTAAACAAGAAATGATTGCTTTACAGCCAGTGATGGTTTTAGCCAAGAAGATTAAGACAGAGCTTTTTCGCCAACTGTCATCCTTTATGTTGTCTTTTTTTGCCTCCTTAATTGCATACTTTCTGTTCCCATCAAAAAAGTACATAAAACACAAATTCAGATTTGTATGGCCTTGAGGATTTGATAGCAGGAGATCCTCAAATCTGCGATACGCAGTCTTAGTGGGGACAGTAGGAGGCGTTCTTTCCACAACAGGAAGCAATGATCCGCGATGGTGGAACTGCCACTCTCCGTAGGAAGGCACTCACTTCTTTTTCCTCCACAGCCTTACCTCCTAGTGATTAGAGCAACATCTGCAAGCACAGACAGACCTCACCGCTTTTCTTTTCATATTTTACACAAGCAAACTCCAGGAATCATTACCCACCATGAGCTCATCATTAGCACATTCATAATTCAGTGTAATGGATTATGTAATTGCTCCATTAATCAGGGGAGCCACCCCAGCATACTCTCCTATGCATTAGTTTAATTATGGGGAAATGCCTCTGTTAAAATAGATGCTCTGTTTGCAGAAGTCTGTATTTGGCACTGTGGGAACTTGTGCAGACTGCAGTTTAGATGCAGCTTGGCGATGTATAGCCGCGAGTTTTTGTGGTACACACTCGCAGACAGCTCTTCAATAAAATGTGTCATGGAAGTGGGGCAAAATGAAAAAGGAAGCAAAAGGCCAAATGCCTTTCAGGGAACCAGTTGTCAAGCTCAGGCATCACTTAAGTCACATAATTTATTGACATTTGCAGGCAGCGTCTGCGCGTGATAAATATTCCAGTTATATATGAAGCTGGAAGCGTCTGAATGACACGAACACATGAAGGTACTTGTCATCTGATTCCATCAGCTGGCATGACTTGTGAGGACTTAATCCAACAGTGTCATCAGCTATTTGTCAAGGAAAAGAGATAGAGGGCTCAGCACCTCCTCCTCCTCCTTACTATTGTTAGAAGCTCAGTATGAGAGTCTGGCTGCAGTCCTTTAGTTTGAGTGACATTTGACATCATCATCACCGAGGGACACTCAGAGTATTTTGGTCTTCTCATCCTTATTAAAAAAGGTCAGTGACAAGCAGAGCCCCCCCTCCCCCTCCCCCCATGCACTCATGAGTGTGTGGAGTGCTGAGAAAAATAACAGCAAAAACCTGTTGTTACATAAGATAAATCACTCCACATATACAGACATTGCAGCACACTTATCAGTTATTTTCCTTGTCTGCCTTCCTCCCCCAGGTTGTACTTAATGATTTCTTTCTTACTTTTGCCTTTTTGCTGCACTTGGATGGAGTGGGAGAGCCTGAAAATTAATATGTACTTTATACGGCTGCATATATAGTCGAGCATAAACCTCAAATCCAAATAGGACCCGAGTGATTGGTCCTTCAGTCACTACCTACACAAAACAAACAACTAAATGGTTTGTGGTTACTGTCAAGATGTTGGCAAAGCTTCACAAGGCTCAAAGCCCGTTGCCAATAACGCAGCCTGAGCCAAACAGAAAGACAGAGAGAGAGAGACAAAAACGGAATAAAACAAGGCAAGAATTGTTTTTCCATTGTGAGAAATACCCATGTAAAGCTTGAAAGAAGAAAAAAAAAAAAAAAGAGAACAGCTTACGCATTCACCTCGTAGAAGTGACATTTAAATAAGCAGGAGCCATTTTCTTCCTCAATCCCTCCATCCCATCCCCTTTCACCCGTTCCCTCTGTGCCACTGTAATTTGAAGCTGTCACAAACAAATCCTCCTCATGGACCTTTCCAAATGTCAGGTTCCGTCAGGCGGTATGACAGCCGCCAAAAATCAAGCCCCTGGAAACTTTTGTCAGGAAAACAAGGGGAGTTCGAGCGCACACGTTTATGAGCATCCACCATTCACTCCTTGCACAGTTACCGGAGACCGGGGGAGGGGGGGACTCACTGAGTTACTGACCTGACAGAGTCACTGGACTCCAAATTTGACAAATATTGCTCAATATTCATACATGTGTTTATTTCAGTCCCTTCTACTTGGAAAAATACTGTATTTAGTCCAATTTTCTCAGGGCAGGTAAAAACAGTGATCGGTCCATAACTGGTTCCTATAATGGCATAAAATCATCTCTCATCTACCAAATAATGTCTGAACATGAACCAGTTCTGCTACCAGTGCTACACTGAGCTCCTGAACCTGCTGTGCAACAGTGTATGAATATGTACTGTATGACATTTGTCATGACAGCTTCATGAAGAAAAATCAATCCCAGCACTGTACTATTGATTCCTACAGATTGCCTCAACAATTGCTAAAATAATTACAATCAGTGGACACAAAAAGGACAAGTGTTGTATGTGAAATTTGAGTCTAAACCTAAATAAATGGCTTACTTGTATTTATTTGAATTAAGTGGCTGGTTAAGCCAGAAACATTTATAAAAAAAAAACCACATAAATATTATAAATAAAAATAAGATATCATTTTTTCTAACATTGAGGCCCCATTCTGGCGTGAAGTGATGCGTGAGAGGTAACTAGACTAGTCAAAAACATTTCCAGGAAAGAATTGTTCTTCGTACACCTTTCTTCCTTCAATACAGGCAGAAGCTGCACAGCAAGCATGGCTTAAATCAGAGACAACAATTCAGTGCCTATGCACTCAAATTCTACATCATTTTAATAACCTCTGGCATAAAGAAAGTTAACAAAAAACTGTTAGCAGAGTGCGCAATCTCAAGAGTCATTTTACTGCCCTGAGTGTGAGGGAATGAGATGAGGGAGCGCAAGAGGAGCTAATCAACTCTTACTCTTCAGTGGCATTTCATGCACTGTCTGCCACTAGTTCAGCATGCACAAAGGGCACGGAGCATCAATAAGTCAACACACTGCAGAAGCAGGAGGGGATCCAGACTCCTCGGCCATGAAAAGAGAGACGCAGCTTTATAGCAAGTGTAAAATTAAATTAATTTTGCAGATGAACTGCTTGAGGGACAGTGTCTTTAGTTAACTGTGGAGAACTACAGAAAACGTTTAATGTAAAATGAAACGCTGACCCTCACAACAAGTCCTGGTATGGACTGAGCTGCTAAATTTGAATTTCTTAAGACACGGCTCCTGAGTAGCTGTCCTCTCGCTGCACCTTGTATAAGATGCTGAGCCAATGGAGGTGGTGGGCGGGGAGAGGGAGGTAGAGAGGTTAGAGAGAGAGAGAGAAAAAATGCCTCTCTTCTGCCTTTTCATTTTGAAGAAAATTGTACTGCCATCTTCTAATCTGTGCCACCGCAGCTGCACATCGAGTCACCATGTCCAGAAGGCCAGACTGGTTTGGGGCTTCTTTTTTTTTTTTTTTTCACCCTCTTCTCTCTTTCTTGTTGCCTTGCATCAGGCACAGGATCTGAGGCTTTAATATGGCTGCCAGTGAGGCAACAGCCATTTAATAACAATGCTATAGTTCCTCACAGCAGTAGTCCAGTGTTGCTCATACACCCCGCCGTGTGCAGATGGTACATTGTCTGTGGTTTCCGAAAACATTCAATGTTTTTTCCTTTCTCCCCCAACACACACACTGCTTTTTTCGTCAGCAATATTTAACTCTCTTCTCGATAGAAACAACATACAACTGGTCTGCAGCCTTATTTCTGCTATCATCGCTCTTGGCTTATTTCGTAACAGGTCAGCTGAAGTAGCCCCCCCAGAGATGATCAGAGTGTGTGTGTGTGTGTGTGTGTGGGGTTGGCGGTAAGCCTTTTGCATGTGCCTCACAGCCTCCCGCAGTGGGGGACATCTGGAGGAGGCGTTACCGTGTACACAGAAAAAAAAAGAAGAAGAGTTCAGGCCTGAAATATCATCCTCGAAGGACATAACTGGCTTTCATTAACATACAAAAGGGGGGAAAATGGTCGTTGGAGATTTATTCAAATCAACATGGCTAATGTTGCAATAAGCCAGTCACCTTGCCAAGTTGCCCTAAAACTCATTCCATCTATCAGTTGCCCTTCCCTTGACTCGCTGCTGAGAGCAATTAGGGCACATTTTGATGAGAATGACCGGTAATTCAGTGGAAGGAAAAGGCTTCAGAACAGCCATTTCACAAGGTAGATGTTCATTATGCGCCAGCAGGGAAGAGCCTCCTCTTAATAGAGTGCCAGCCATAAACATCCCTCATCATCACCGGGCTTGCCATTTGATCTCACCTTTGGGGGTTCTGCACTGGGCATCTTCATTCATTCCTTGTGTGTTTCACTGTCTGTTTACTCAGTAATGGACTCTGCCCAGAGAGTTGTTAAGGGGGAACAAAGTGAAAGTGCCTGACACTCTGCTGTGGCGGTGATTAACGACTGAATTAGAAAGCAACTCCAGGTCACCTTCTTTAACACTGTGATGGATGATCCAAAGCAGGCATCTGAAAGCCTTTTCTATAGGTGAGCTACAACCTGGATCACAGGTGGAGCAAAGCGACGGTGCTTTTACACTGACGATCAACTTTTCCACTCATCTGCAATCAATAAAAACGATGCTGTAATTAACAGCCAAAGACAATGTGGAGAGAACCTTTACACTTTATGGCTTTGATAATAAGCATCTTGCTGATGAGTGTGCATGAAACTGTGTCCACCACTGTCTGTAAAGCCTTAGTTAGCGTTGCCCTAGTTCAGCTGTGTATGTGCCATCTCTCCTGTCACAGGCAGTTTACAAGACTGGGAATGAGGGTTGCCATCTGTCCCACCTCTATGGGGTGCACAGAGGGACGTTTTGCACAGTTTTGGCATGCCTGACTTCCCCTAATGCTGCACAAATGTTTAGAGGCATTACATAACCAATGAGACCTTCACTGGGATGGAGGGGGGGAAAGAAGATGGAGACAAAAGAGGAGAAGAAAAAGCATGTAAGGACGATAGATTAAAAAGCGTGTCACAGCGGACATGGTCCTTTCATTCTCCTGACTAACTGCACTTTAAGGCAGACAATAGCACCACAGTGCTGCACTGGTGGTGTTATTGGGCACAGAGAGGGGATCAAATACAAACCAAAGAAGTCCAGTTTTAAGGCCTTTCAAATGTCAAGACCGTACCTGGGGTGTTTTCACACCTTTAAGTCAGGACTGTACAACTGGAAGATTTTCACAGCTGCAATCATTTTCTCTTACATCTAAATGTAAGAGACACAAATTAGCCCAATGCTGCAAGGTCACTAGTAAGTGAGCTTGCTTTGATACAGCAGAACGTTGCAACGCACTACCACAAAAGTAGCCAGGAACTACTTTTTCGGCAGACTACTTTACAGACAATGGCTTCAGAACTCCTCTAGAATACTGTCTAGAAATGATATATTGCAATAAAGAAAGAAACAGTTGTTGGTCTTAATACGCCTTAACAACTGGCCAAAGTGGGAAGTCAGTAAGAGGTGGCTCAAACCTAATTTCAGCTCTGCATCAGACTGCAGCTGCACTGGAAGAGGAAGCAATCTGAAACCAAAACATAAGAGATGCCTCGCTGCAAGGAAAAGTGATACTGAGCTCAATGACATATAGCTTTTGCTGGATACCAGGAAGAAGAGGAACAGCAACTTGATGCACAGAGAAATGGACAGCCAAAAATGTATACATGTATTTGTGCTGTGTGTGTTTGTGCATGTAAAAAGGTGGGAGGGTCATCCCCAGGAGAGTACACAATGGATGTCCTGGGAGAGGCGTTTAAATACTAAGACATGTTGCAACGGACACCTGGAACAGCATTTGTAGGCAATTCTCTCCTCGCTCCTTTCACAGGAGAACAAGATGAGATTTCTAAAGCAGCCACCGTGACACAGACGGGGCATGCAAACAGAAGAGCAGGAAAATTCACTTCCTACACATACTTCACTCCTCTGACACAACATATAATGCAAAAAGTGGAAAACCAATTTCCAACACTGCATACAATGCCTTACATTTACTCGACCAACACTCTACACAACCCACTGGAGCTGTCACAGTGTGTGAATGAAGTTTAACAGCAATGATACCGATCACAGTGGAAATTGACCTGCTACGCCGTTGAGGAACGCTTTTAAGTAAAAAAAAATTAAGGCTGTATTCAACTCAGGTGCTGCGGTAAAAACAGCAGTCCTGCCATTCATTTAAACATGGGTAGTGCATTAAGGCTGCAGCAGTGGAAGAAATAATGTAGAAGCACTGTGGCAAAAACTTAAAACACATTAAACTTTTGGAGAAACGCAACTGACGCCACACTGCGGTGGCCAATCACACCGGCGATCAGACCGGAACGAGCCCAGGTGAACAAGAACTTTGTTTACCGAGCAACTGTGAAGATGGAAGAGTGATGACTGTACATCGGCTGTTCAACCCTGCCAAGAGGGAGCACAAAGACGGTAATCGCTGTGCACTCGCTTGACATTGTAGCGCTTTTCAAGTTGGGATTGCTGGTTAGTATGTCTACTTGTGCTACTACAATCAACAAGGCCAGTTAGTGACACTCCCACACGGCCGCACAACCCTGCGCTGATCGCTGCTGAATGCAGCCTGAGACTCTGACATCTTTTTGGACAAAGAGGTAAGTTAACAGTCCATTTTGAATTTTCTAATGTTACCTCAAGCTGGGAACTTTCTGTTCTTGTACCACCTTGTTGTCGCACCTCGTCTCTCAGCACTCTTTTTAAATAAATGACTACAGGTCACTTTGTGACTTGTTGCCGCTGCTGGAGTGAGCGCATGGTCAGGTCATGTTAAATTTATTCCCTTCCACTTGCAGCTGCTAGTTATTTTTATCAATATTGGGGCCGATTGTGAGTCGACAGTGTGAAATAGACATCTCTGAAGTACACAACGTTGAATCTGAGAAGTGATTTGACATTTTTTTGTACCAAATTAATCACGACTGCTGTCAGTTAATTCCGCCCACAAGTACAAGCCTATTGTCACAGAGAACAGTCCTGCTGATGGTGTCTATGATTAATTATAAGAACCTGCGGTTGAGCAGTTAGTTTCTGGCTCAGCACCAGAAATTAAATAACCACTTGGTGTTTTACACAGGTAGCACAGAGGCAAAGCCCTCACCTAACACTGCAGCTATAGCTATAGCTATAGCTATAAGCTATAGCCACATGTCACTGTGTGGCTATAGCTATAGCTATAAGCTATAGCTCCCAGTATCAGTTGGTCTTTCATTCTAACAAACACATTTTGGCAATTTTTGCAGGTGAGAAACCAGTGAGGATTCACGTCCTTGCTTCCTCTGGTTGCTTGGGTTGCCTGCACAGTGGTGGGTGGGATCTGGAGGGTGGAGGTGAGTGATTGCATGAGACTTAGTGCACCCTCCCTTGCTGTCAGGTGAAAAGACGTGGGTGTCACGTGGCTCTAAGAGCACATGACATGTCTATACCCTCCTCAGGCAGTCAGCGGAGTCAGCAGCCACTACAGAGGCGGTAAGGTTGGAAATGGCCGTACCAAATTGGGGACAAAAGGGGCAAATGATTTGGACAGGATTAGCTACGATTAGAGTCACGAGATATTATAGTAATGGCAAGGAATAAAACTGGGCTGGGCAAGAAAATTTCAGTCACATGTCACTGTGTGGTGGAACTGTCCTTTAGGCCCCATTTCCTCGCGTGGGACAAAGCCACAATATAGCAAAACAGGTCACTCTGCACGCATTTCAAAATGTTTAACTAATAGATTCGTTCCAGCCTCGTAAGCTGCAGGTTAGACTGACGAAATGCATGCCCGTCTGCTGGTATTTACTGTAAGCAGTGTGAATATCATTGTTACATATGCATGGAAGTTCATCATTATCTGTTTTATATAAAAACTAGTAACTGAAATTTCACATTACATCCTTACAATTCTCGGTTTTTGTTCACGCTTCCCATTACTTTTGGGGGTTTTATTAATAACTTTAATAATTAAATTAACTCAGCTGTTGATGATTTCAGTGTATGTTTCACGTTTTTTTTTGTGAAGCCATAATCTAGACGCTGGATCTGAGCAACACCCGGTGATCACTTTGCTTTTCACTGGATTTGAATCACTACTGTTGATGCACATCAGCGCGGTGAGGTTTGCTGAAAGTGAGAAAATGACAGTAGGCACAGTAGGGAGGAAATGCTACCCTCCACAAAAAGCCTACAGCCCACCCACTCACTACCTATACTGACCTAGATCACTGATTTTAATCACTTTCTACTGCACACATACTGTGCGCTTTCTTTGTGCTTGTTCAAGTGTATCCACGTTCAGGGTGCTATATTAAATGCGCACGTATCTTTGAAGACATTTATATTGCATAGAATTTGCAAGGAAATGTGACAACCCAACAGATTCATTAACTGGGCAGATACGCGAGGAGAAGCCGAGCAGTGTGGGATCTCGCTGCAGTTATCATGGTGGTTCTCCTTCCTTCATAGCCTGCCCTGCAATTAATGATACCACCCCCCCATCCTGTGTTTGAGCGTTTGTATGTATTTATGTAAGTGACTGTTTGTGCATACTTGCATGTATGAGAGGAAGCTAATTTTCTCTACTGTGCACCAGCAGAAGGATACCCATTGAATTTGTATTAGTAATGAGATGGGGCATGATGGTGAATTTGCAAGCATGCATCATCTCCCATAATTCCATTTAGTAGTCCTGTAAACACTTCTAAATGCAGCCGGTAGTTACGCCCCCCCCCCCCCCTCATCATCAGGGTAGCACATCTCCAAAGAAACCAAGGGCAGGAGAGGAGGAGATATTGCAAATCACATTATGGGACATGAAATTAATCCACCCTCCCCAAACATTTGGCCTTCACACAGTTTAACCTTGAAACTGCTTTTTACTCCCTTGCATGAGGGCTTCATAACACCCCCCCACACACACACACGCACACCTCCATCGCATACAAAAGAACGAGTCTGACATTACAACAATGGCTCTGCCGAAGTAATTATTCAATAGGATCCTTCCCCGTGCTGATGATACGTTGTAATTTCATTTCACTTACGTCTGTTTCATAATGTAATACACAATTGAGCAGGGACACTTTGTGTCCCAAAAGACCACTTCCTCCTTAAGATAATAAAAGCCTTTTGTGCTTGCCTTTGAGAAATCCTTGGTGGATTATGTGAGTGTGGATTCGGGAGCATCAATTAATAGGCATTAAATGAAAGAGTATTAAGTTGTAAGAAAATAATTGCTGTACCGCTGCTTTGCCCGACGACATCAAACCTAAATGTTAACAGGGCCGTCTCTGACATCGCCAACAGAGGTACAAGAGTTACTTGACCTTTTACATGGCTGAAAAACAATGTACAGCCACTTTATTACATGGCCACCTCACTCTCCCCTGATGCCAATGTAGAGTGGTGCAAGATAAAAGCCCATAGTGACTGTTACATCCAATCCAATAACTGCAGAAAAATTCCAATCTGCTGGCCAGCGCTGAAACCACATGAGGTTCAGCTCTGCTAGTTTCAGCAAAAATAAAGTACATCTGTTTGTGTTAGAGAATACTGTAGATCTCTTATGCAAGCCCTATCGCTGGATCTTGTGTCTTTGTACGGTACAGAGAATAGCGCTGGCACAGGGTTCCACTTTCCCCGTCACCATGAAACAGACATTCACGGCTCCAATTATCCTTTACCCCTGTGTAGCTCCGGAAAACACAATCGCTGCCACTGTCAATGAAATTACAGCATTGGGGGGAGTAAGCTATGACAGGGGAAAAATCTGATAGCCCCCTCCCAAACACACACACGCACATTCTTCAATGTACTAAAAAAAATGAAAATGCAGGATGCCTCAGGAGAACAGAAAACCAAAGAAAAAGGAATGACAAGCAAAATGTTTCTTTGAGATATCTTTTCAATGTACCATTTCTAAAAAGGTTAGAGGAGTTTTGAAGCCATGAGAGAGAAGCTCCGGCTGAGTGATGGCACCTTTAGTTGCTGCGAGTGGTGAAGATACTCCGTAGTTTAAACTTATCCGCTTTGACCGAGAGCGATCCGCTGCAAGAATGACTTGTCTTGATCACTTTACAGTTCTACCTCCATGTTTTGTTCTGTTTCTCCAAATAAAATTACCCCAGCTTTCAGCTAAATCAATCTTGCCTTTGGTTGGAGATAATGAGCATGTTCGCTGAGCTTCAAATGAACACCGTTGCTCCCGGGCTCCTCAGCTCAACACAGTCACATCATGCACTTTTGAGGAAGGCAGAAAAAGAAAAAAAAGTCTTAGCCTTCAGAGACCAATTAAAAACACGTATTCAAATTGACCTAAAAGGAGCACAGTAAGGCATTCATTTACAGTGCCGCCCTCGTCCCTATAGCTTCACTCGCTATCAGATTCATCCCAACTGTTTTCAACTCTGACAAAACAAACTATCTCAACAGAGCGGGAGAAAAAAAACCCACCTCATCTCTGCAGGATCAAAGACTGTATCGAGAGGTAGCGAGCGCACATAGATATACTGATTTTCACACAACATGCTCTCACTCACATTCAAAGGACACGGAGGCAGGATTTACCAGCTCAGTAGCACTGTATGCATACATCAGACGATACTTATTAAAGACCACGGTGAATATTAGATCATTATCGTTACCATCTCTGCGGTGGCAACAAAAGAAATTACTGCACAGAGGACAGTGTGGTATTTGCTTCCACTGTTCCCTTTATAATGCTGTAAATATCAGAATTAAATTGTATAATCATGATGAAATGTATACAGTAGTCACATCACTGTAAAATGACTAAGGGCTGACGCACTGCATCTTTTGCTTGTTTATATAGAACAAATTAGGGTTGCAACTGTTGATTCCTTTGATTTTATATGAATTGATTAATTGTTTAGCCTTGAAAATGTCAAAAACTACTGAAAAAATGCTTATCACAACTTCCCAGAGCCTAAGATCACATGTTTTGTTCAACCAACAGCCCAAAACCAAAAACTATTCAATTTACAATGACATAAAGGAGAGAAAAGCTGCACATCCTCACCTTTAAGACGTTGGAACGAGCAAACGTTTGGCATTTTATCTTGATAAATGACCCTAATAAAGAATCAATTATCAAAATTGTAGATTCATTTTCTGCAAGTCGACCAATAGGAGCACTAAAACCTATTAAGGAGACAAACTTGAATTGGAGAAGAGAAGTTCAGGCAGCTCTTCAGTCAGTCAAATTTTTATCCATGACATATTTTGTACCACAGCCCAGCGGGTATGCAGTGACGCTGAAACATGCTCCGTCTCGCTTCCACAGCACTTGCAGGGAAGCTGCTCTCATAAATCCCCTCTAATGGTCGCTGGCGAGGGAACTTTTTAACACAGAACTTAGCAGCCACTGCTATTCACCCGTAGAGCGAGAGTCTTGGGATGATGGATGGTAATAAATATTTCACGGGGCTAACAGAGGTCCCCTCAGAGACGTTCAATTGCCTTGAGTGATACGGCGCTGCTCGGCAACACAGGAGAGGGTGGCAGAGGGCAGGCTCTTCACGGGGTCGACTAACTGAGTCTGTTCAATTTCCTCTCTGGAAACAAGACAGGCCCCATTGTGAACGATAACACTGTCGCACAATGTGGGACGGTAAAAAATATATATGTTGCTATCACAACTTATGTATGGCAAGTTTGTTGGTTATGAATGATGGATTGATTGTCCCGAGGGGGGGGGAAAGAATCCACTGTGTACCAGTAATGATTGTGAATGTATCTGGCATGTGAGGAAAAGGAGCACTGCCGAGCGTTATGACCACCTCACTGCTGCACTTGTGACTGGAGCAGTTTAATGGAGCTTTTCTGACAAGGGAGCTCTTGTTGTGCTGAGCTGCCCACCATCTTAACAGCTTCCCTGACAATGGCCGACAACGGAGCAGATGTCCAAGCTGCACACATCTGTAGTGGCCTTATATTCCTTCAGGCGCACACGCACACACACACACACACAGCCCTTCCTCATCCTATGCACACACACGGGCATCCCATAAGACAAAGAGCCGCTTTACCAAGGTCATCCTCTATTCGGCTTACAGGCATCAAAAACTAATTCTCTTGTTGTTAACTTTGCTGTATTGACAAATGAACATAGAACAATCCAAGTAAATCATTTAAGTATTGTGGTTGCATCGAGATTACTTTTTCTGATGTCACGCCACCACGACAGAAATCATCTCTGTTGACAAGAACAAAATGACAATGATGTTTTTAATGGTGAGGGATAAGAAATTAAAATCCATCTAGTTCTTTATTAAACCAACACGTGTCCTGTTGTCATACTTTCAGCATAATCAGTGAAATAATTAGCCCAATAATGTGTAAGAATACTTTAGTGTGTGTAATTAACAAGTTAACACAAAGCAATTAGCAGCTCATTCATAAACTGTCAGCAGCTAACAGTGGCTGTAAACACAAGATGCACTTTCCCACCAATTTGTAAGTGTACACAGTCGGCACCAAATCCTCACTGCAAATATCAGCTTGGTGAATCAAGACAAGATCAATTCGCCTCAGTAAAACACAGCAAAGTGTCCAAGAGTGGGAACTACGAAAAACAGCGCATTATTCTCCTTCAGTGGTTTTCAAAGTCACATCCTGGAGCCTCCAGGGGATCATGACGGGGGCATCCCCAGAAACATGAGGACCGACTCGCTTTCATTTGCATTTCACAAGAAGCTGCAAAAGAACGACCATGTTTGTTAACAAGTTCCTATCTCCACACTTTATTTCTCGCCTGCGGATCTGCAGCTCCCCCACACTGAACCACAAAATCCTTTCAGGTGGGACTCCTCGGGGCGACATGTCATCAAATGCAAGCATTTGATCCACTGCTTTTATCGTGTGTGTGTGGATCCCTGTGATAAAATAAAAAAAAGTTTTCATCTGTAATGATTTATGGCAGCATGTTTAAAAGCTCCTCCAGGGAAGTCTTACGTGTTTTGCTAAAACAAATACATGTGAAAGGTCAGTGATGGTGTGATGCAGCTTGGACAGCAGATGTGCTCCATGGTAATGACTTGTGTTTAAAAAAAAAAAAAAAAAAAAAGGCTAAAAGCAGCAGCAATCAGCACTGAAGATTACACAGGATGACGTCTTTCACAACACTATTTTGCCTGCAAAAACTCAGTCAGTCGAGTCAAGTGTGAGGCATTACAGGATTTGTGAGCAAATCGCCTCACTAGAAAGCACAAGACACACACACACACACAACTCCACTGCCATTCAACACACGCTCTGATAATGCACTTCCTATCTTCTTTTAACCTCCACACACACACACACACACACACACACACACAGTTCTTACGGGGTCTCGTTGCGTTCAAAAACAATCCAGTGCCCGCGTCTTTGCTGAATACCCTTGCGATGTAAAGGTGAGAAAACACTGATGGCTGCAATGGAGGGAAAAGGCGGGCTATTCGTGCCAACGTTTGACAGTTGTAGCAGGTTTTACGTGGTCAGAAATAACGTCCCTGCGTGCGTGTGTGTGTGTGTGTGTGTGTAGAACCCACCCGACCATTCCCCATCTTCATGGCGCAGTAAGGTGGACACACATGGTCAGAGATGATATGCGGACCTGAACCCCCCCCCCCCCCCCCGACGGCAGCTCAGTCACAACGGACAACTCTCGTTTAAAACACAAAACTGAATCAAACGTTCAAAAAGCGGTCGTTGTTGTTGTTGTTGCTTCGGTAAGGCAGTCTTACCTGGATGAATGATGTCTAATCTGAAGTTGTGAGACGCCGACTTTTTTTTTTTTTTTTTTTTTTTTTAGGCACACGGCGTCGTCGGCGGCAGCATCATCCGCTCCGGGGAGAAATGTTTCATGTGAAGATTTGGAGTAATTCTGGTTCCACCTTATTAATTCTCGGCGCGCTGCAAAAAGCGGCTTCTGTTTTCAGATGGGAAGAAGCGAGCGGGGAGAGAGGAGTGACAGCCTCACGGGGAGCGGGCTCTACGCGTCCTTGTTTATTAAAATACGGCCGAGCGTAAACGCAGAGTAGGTGTCTAACTGTTTCACTGCTTTGGGGGGGGGGGGGGGGGGGGGGGGGGGGGGGGGGGGGGGGGGGGGGGGGGGGGGGGGGGGGGGGGGGGGGGGGGGGGGGGGGGGGGGGGGGG
>JAVQJL010099856.1:0-16083 GCA_036024295.1 Nannoperca obscura | reverse complement strand
CAAAAGTTTAGAGTTTGAAAGCAAAAGTTTAGAGTTTGAAAGCAAAAGTGTGGAAAGTTTCTCTCTCAAACCACTTGTTTTGACTGTTTGATAAAGAAACAAAATGATCTCCATAGAAGCGTAGAGATAAAACACTGGTTATCCTTGATCACTCTACGATGTATTCTCATCATCACGCCACTTCAAAGTGAAAATATAGACTGAGGTATCTTGAGCCACCTCTTGCTAATCCAGCAGATGCATGATTATGCTGAAATCTCACATGGTCATGCATCAAGGATTTCTGGCTTCATAACTAAAAGACAAACCTTGATTTTTCTTCATGAAATAAATGTTATTTATTTTTTATTTTGCAGATGTGTTGTTGTTTTAGTTGCAACAGAAGTGATTGAGATCTTTGCATATGTACACACACACACACACACACACACACACTAGGAGCTTTGGGAGCCAGGCAAAGCTAATCAGCAGAGTGTAAGAAAGTAATTAGTAGCCACAACAGCGCCTTACGTGCAAGATGAACCAGTTGAAGGAGAAAATATGTCCATAATATTGACAGTTACAGGTATAAAAAAAAAAAGAAAAATAAAGGCCTTTTCTTAAAAGTGCCACACTGTAAAATACAATCATCTGTGTTTGAATATATAAAGATGAGATCTTACTTCCACAATTTCCTGTTCATTTGGCTTCTTGAGTTTTACCGTTTCAGTGTCTGTTATTTCTATTTGTACTCATTAATGTAACTATAAAGAGCAAGCCAAGTATCTGCTCTGAAGTGCTGCATCTTGGATTCCAAATGAGGATTTGGGCTATGCCAAGAGGACTACAATTGAAGACTTTTATCACTCCACAATGCAGCGCTAGTGATTGGTTGGAAGACTGTAAGGCTGTGAGGAACAGCATGTAGTGTATCCAACATGACAGAAAGAGCTCATTTCTAACTAAATTCCTTTAAAACATTCAAAACACTCTCTTAAGCATCAAGGTCAAACAAGGAAGTGATTAGTAAGGAGATGGAAATGAAGAGATGGATGAATGGATAGGTAGTGATAAAATATATAATTTCCATATCCATTTATTACCTTAATCATTTTTAATTAGCTAAATTTCAATGTGTATTTCTCTATTTGCTGCTGCACAAGATGAAAAATAGACATACTCTATATACAGTGAAAAGCAGGTAATCAGGGGAAGCATTGTCCTCAATGTGAATCTGCTGGATTTGAAGTTTGTTGTCAGTAAATCAAGTTATCATTACTGAGCGACCCCCACAAACCACAAACGTGTGAATAAGGAAGCCCTATTATTCTAGCAGGGCGACTATAACGTTGTAATTTCAATCTTGGTTAATTTGGCAACACCTGTGGTTACCATGGTAACAGCTAATGCAGTTTAATACTACAGCAAACACTCCTTGAGCAGCTAGTTTGGCAGAAATACAACATAAGAGCAACTGTTTACAGTGCAGCCAAACAAAGTTGTTTTGATGAGAAGTCTGTCAAAAATATTTGTACCCACAATCTGATGTCATGCTGCACAGAGAAGTGTTTCACACAACAGCAGTACAGTAAAGTAAAGTTGGTTATCTTGCTGAGGAGTTGGAGGTGTGTAGCCTGTCGCCTGCAGCACTTAACTGTGCTCACTGTGGCTGCTCCTGACTGTTCCATTACTCTGTTGCATAAATTATAAATGATCCACTGATAAAAAAATGACGACAATGACCGTGTCTTGTTTGGTAGATGCATTTTTGATGAATGATCATGATTAGCACTAACTGCAGTGACAAATACAGTACGCTTCTTTTGGCAGCTTCTCAATAAAAGCCACACCCTGTTTTGTCAATTGAATGCTTTTAATATGAAACTTAATAATGCTCTGACATGGTGTAAACAGTAAACAGTGTGGCTGTTCTCATTTAGATAATCCCTCCACTACCAGTACCTACTGTATATAAATGTGTGTGTGTGTGTGTATGTATATATATATATATATATATATATATATATATATATATACACTGAATGGCTATTGCGGACCACAGATAGTATCAAAATGGGATTTGATTTCATGAAAATCTTTAGGATCATAACTTTAATTAAAATAGTCTAATAGAAAAATAAGCAAATGGAGAAATAATTGTCTCTAGACCGTAAATCATAACTTGTGCACATAACATAACATGCTCACCACTATTTATTTCTGGATTCCTTTGGATTTATTTGTAACATTTATTTTGAGGTCATTCATTCATCCCTTTATCCATTCATTCATTCATTTCTAATTGTGGACAATTTTTCCTCTACAGTACCTGTCACTGCATGTAAACAGAACACGCATCTGTAATATCAACCATAATTCTCCACTCGAACCATGCTAGCAGGAAGCACAGCTGACTCTGTTGACAATGCTATCAGTACATGTCAGCCGGCTATTGAGTTGCAAAATGTTTCTCCCTATCAGCATGATTTGTTGAGCATGGGGAAATCTAATTAGCCACCATCATTGGGAATGGAGCTTGACTGACATTGATGCACTCCACGTTGACGGTTTCCATGTTATAATACTCAGACTCATTCGCCTTTCATTTTTATTTCTTTTTCCTATCACTTTCATGTTCATCCTTTTAGCTGTGATTCTAAACTGTGACAGAGATAGATATACGGAATTTAACCAAAGGCTAAACATGGAAGTGTATATTTGTTGACAACTGCATCGTTGAACCTCCGCTTCCCTCAGACGGATGCATGATTTGGGTTTATTTTGTTTGCACTTTTGGAAACTCTTGAATCATCTTGATCTCTCTGCAGTATTTTACACTCCTTTAAAATGTTGTCATCTTACTGAAAACTGGCTAAAGTCAGTTCAGAAACATCCACCAGGTGCTATCTTTCATTTGTAGAATTTCTGCTAAATAACATAAAAACGTTTTGCAGTTAAATGTACCTTTTGTCTATCCTGTACACTAATGAATGTAACTAATATAGTCCAGCTAGCAAAAAGACCACACTGACCAGGCTGCGTGGGACCAAGGGTAATTAAAGAATCAGAGGTCATCTATTTCTGTACTCGAGCTACATTTGCCTACACAGGCGGTACATCTCAGCTTCTGCTGGCAAAAACAGTGAAATGAGGAGAATTGAATTAGAATTTTATCAATACCAATTCACAGCTGTCCACAACTTAAAGAATAGGCTGTACTCACATGAAAAACTCACCAATAGCTAAATCATAAAATATTGGTGTATTTACAGAGTGTATAGTAAATATAGATCACTGTCCACACAGAAGATCTATCTGCAGTGAGACTGTGAGGTTATTTATCTGGCTCAATTCTCTTCCAATTAGCATCGCAGCTATAACTTTGCTCTGCAGTCTCATTTTTCATTTCTAAATGTAAAATCCATTCCTTAAATCTTTTAGGGAGGATTTTGTTTTCTCACTGCCGAAGGACTATATTTGTTTTGTGTTCCAGTTGAATTTCAGGGCTCAGATTTGTGAAGTGTCGAAGCATTGACCTGCTAATATTAACAGTTTGACTGCATAACTGTTAATAGTATAGACCCGTTATTACAAATAGGAATAGGAATATGTGAAATGGGTCTGACAGCATAATATTAGTTTGTGCGTTGTTAAATGTGGTCATGAGTACAGTGTCACTCAATGCGACTCATTTTCAAAACATTCTACAGCTGTTAACTGACTAGAACCAGTATAGCTACAACATGGTTAGCATAATCAAATGGTTCAGTTGTTTGTTTTGTTTTATCTGGTGTAACATTTCAATACAGTGCTATTATTACAGAATTAAGTGTGACTTTTTTGCAGGTCCGGGCTTCTTGTAAATCAATCTATCTACAGAGCTGTAGTATGATTTGGTAAATCATTAATAAGTGAGGGATGTCATCCATTGATGTGCACATTAAATACAATTAGCTTGCAATACAGTTACTCACACATTAATTTAAAACTGAAAGACTCTATGTCTGAGGTTACACTGTCCACAACAAGAAATGTATGAACACCTGCCACCCAATGCCATGGTATATTGAATGTGGCTGTTTCAAACTGTTAGTAATGTTCTTGTTGCTAAGTTGTGTATAACAATGTATTGCGTAGAGGCGTCTGCCTGCAGGGTGAAGAAATGTGACCATCTATTCAAGGCTGGTTGGCTAAGGCAGTCAGATTGATCACAATGGGAGCAATCTCTTTTTACCCCAGACACTGGTTTGGGTTATGGGTAAGCTGTTCCAGTCGTCTCTATCAGAGCACACTCCTCTAAACCTCTCACACTTATAGGCAGCCTGCAGAAGTAAACATACCACATTCAACGCACAGAAGGCACTGTAGCTGTGTGCAGCCAGTCACTTTAAGATGGGCCTTGTCTTCTCTAGCACACGCGCAAACACCCACATACACACTTACCTTATTACATTGTGCCTCAGTGTGAGAGTAGTTATAGAAGACCCTAATCCATCTTTTACAGCTGATACTGTAGCTGAGCCAGAGGGTTTGGCATCAAGACAGTTCATCTTCAGACAAAGCTCTGTTTGTGTGTGTGTGTGTGTGTGTGTGTGTGCGCGCGTGCCTGTGTGCACGTATGTGTGCGTGTTTGGGTATTTGCAATTGTGTGTATCTGTGTGTGCATTTGTGAGTGTATATAGGTCCTTTGGAGTACATTAGCATTTGCAATGATTTGAACTCAATCATGCTGAATGTAGTGCACAGGATTAAGGTTGTAGAGGCAGATGTCAGCTGCATCCAAAACATTGGGCACAAAAGGCAGCAGTGTCCTCTTTCTTTGCAGAAAATCATTTTTAAATAGCTAAAAAAATAAAAATAAAACTGCAGTGTCCCCAGTCAACAGTGGGTGGTTCTGCATTTGGGGGGGCGGGGGGTCAGTGATGTTTTGGAGAGAGAAAAAGCTCAGCTATTGGCAGGCAGAAAGTTAACCCAACTCGACCTCTTTGTTGAGCTCCTGATATGAATGCAGATCAGCGGAAACACCTGGAGCCATGTGCCGCCTTGGCTTTTGCACTCTGTTATGCATCACAGAGCAGAATGATCCCACAGAAACATAAAAACCAGAGCCAGATTTGTACTATGTAGGGCAAGATGACAAGCGGAGAAATGGGCATAACTAATATCATTGATGTTTGTGGAGAAAACCACAGCGTAATCCTGCGCACATGATAGTAGTATTTACTTGCAGCTCTTGAGGGCATTTCTGAGGAACGGCAATTAGCATGTTTATGCTATTGACATAAAATGCAACTGCCACTGTGAACATTCATGTTATACAGTGATTAACCACTAAGTGGAAAGTTATAAAGTAGTATATAAATATGCTGGTTTAGATCACAATTATTATGTCTTTACTTTCTAACATGTATTCATACATATAATTGTGATTGTGATAAGTGCTTTATAGATAAATATCAAGATGATTTGATCTTATCATGCACTCATTCAAATTTGACAAAATTAGTTACTGAAGTTTTTGTTTAAAGCAAGAATTTGGTCTTGCGTATTTTATAAAAGTGGAACACAGTTTATGTGCAAAAAAAAACAATTTACCACATTGTGATGCAGTAGTGAAAATGTCCTTGTAAAAAAATCATTATAAAGACTTCAGCTAGGGATGCAACTAACAATTTCCATACTCACTCTATCTGCTGATTACTTCCATAGTTCATTTTTTACTTGTCTGGTCTCTAAATGTCAGAAAATTGCAGAAAAGTGAGAAATGCCCGCCACAATATCTCAGAGCCCAAGCAGATGTCCTCGAATTGTTTGTTTTGTCTGACCAACTGCACAAACCCGAAGCTATTTACTGTAATTTACACATACAGAAAAGAGAGCACTCCTTATATTTGTGGGAAGATGAATAACATAAGTGAACAAGTCATGAGTTACTGCGAGTTTCACATAAAATCTCTAAAATATAAGGTGAGTTGCCAGAGGTTGATGTTTTTGCTCCCGAGGAGACAGATAATGACAGTGTTTTAAGAAATGTTGATACGTCGTGTCAAGTGTTAGTCAAGTATACGGTACAAAAGATCTCAATTTCTCCTCACCGCAGTCTCTCATCAGTATAATCATGTTTTAATGGAAATGCCTTCTCTTTTAAGACTAAATTGCTAGTCTACAGCAAAACATCCCTCTCACCCTATGAACGTGTGCATTTAATTCTATGCTTACTGACAAATTGAAGCACTAGTTAGTTGTTTGTGCACGGCACCATTTCTGCGCATACTAAAAGAAAATGCAGTGAAACAGAGACTAATAAAGGCTGATATGGTGGCAGAAATTTCATTAGCAAATTATGAGAATAATAATGCTTATTCAAAGAAAAGTGTACAAAGAACTTTCTGGAAGGACTTAACGCATGTATATTTGAAAGCATGTAAAGCAAATGGAAGTTCTCTTTCAGCTCTGGAAGTACACACGTTCAGTCTATTCAACATTTTAATGCACTCAAGTCATGTTTCCTCTATGGAACATGAAAGTGATCTGTATTACTCCGATACGATCACCATCTCAAAGGCAAAAGCCCCCTTCTTTTGTGATTTTTCCAGACAAGACTATGATGTTACATACACCTTCACTTACCCATTACCAGAAGGAGGTGAATTATTCAGGTCACTGTTGCTCCTGCGGTGGTGATGTAATCTGCAATACCTTCTACTATTCTTGATACCTTATGTAAAGTTGAGTCAAACTGTTAGCTGTTAGCAACTAAAAATTAAACTCAGTCACTCACACGAAGTGAGTTGTGTCCAGACTGTATTTTCTATCTATTGTCAGGGTTCCAAATAGCGCTCTCGAACTTAATTACTTTTTCATTGGCACCAGTTACAAAGGGCCATGTAAATGATATCAAAGAGGATACGTTTTTACACACCTTGTTGACAAGCACAGGCTCTGGTGGGTTTTTTTCCTCCCTCTTGCCATCTTTCTTTATTACTGTTTAATAATCACATTATGTTCTCTCAAGGTACAGTTCAAACTCCCTGCTAAATTCATAATCTTCTGCATCATAGTGGAGGCAGCCAACGGTCTGTGTTGTGGCTGTCTGGCACTGGCAGTCGCTCCCTAAATGAGAAGTGTAATGAATAATAAAAGTCACAGAAATGTCTCTGGTGATTCAGGAAGATATTGTTTTGATGGCTGTCATAAACTCTTGGTGTCTTTAAAGTAGTCAGGATAATATCAGTCAAAATATTCAGGCAGTTGTCTCTCTTGTCAGTTTAGAAATCCCAAGTACAGTTAATATCAACTGTGTTGGTAATGGCTTAGTCCCAAACCAGGTCAAAGTCATCATTAGATTAACATACAGAACCATGACTAAAGACAGTATAACAATAGCACTGTACATAATTGTTTTGATTAAAGTGACTGCAGCTAAAATATGGGAATCTAAAAGTAGACTTGCTATTTAATGAGGTTGTAAGCCTGTATCCGTGCTCACATGTTTCTTTAGCAATGCACCATACCGAATGAAGACCAAGTAGGATAGATCCATCATAATTCAGTTTGAAGTAATGCTCCCTGAAGAAACTACTTCATGGAGACATTTGTAACTCTTATTTATAGGTATCCCAGCTTGTCTTCTTGTCTCTTTAGCGTGTCCATTGAGCATGTAAGACGTAAAACTGCAACCCCTGCAGGTGAAATGGATGACGAAAATAAATGAGAAAAAGCCCGGGACTTCGTTTATTTTCTCCAAACGTTGGCCAAAACAAATCGAAAACACCTCAGTAAAAATGTTGCTAACTCTTTAAATGAAGACGTCAGTTAGGATTCTTAAATTTATGGTAGTATACAATGCAGACGTCTAGTATTATACACGGTTGTGCTTCTGCAAATCTTATGAATATTTAACCTATATGGACTGCTGGTTCATCCTCATTCTTTAAAAGCGTAGCTTAAAGTATTATTCTCTTCAAAACAGAATACCATTTCCCAGTCTGCCAGTATTTTTTTTTTTTTTTGCTATTGTGTGCACGCACATACACACATCCAGAGAGAGAAAGCAAAAAGAAATCTCTGAAGATGAAGAGGAATACATCCCCTTCAGCAGCAGCCCCCCACCCCTCTCACTGTGTCCATCTCCCCTCACCCTTTTTTTTCCCCCCTCTGTTATCTCTAGTCCTTTGAAACAGCACCTGTTACAGACTCGCAGCTTGGGAGCTCCGTCATGATGTGGTGTGCACTCCTGCGTGATACAGTGCCAACTCCCAGTTTCACATTCAACCCCACTGATGTGTAAGGCAAACAAGCAGGGATGTCTTCATCCTCCAAGAGCTTAATGACTTCTTGGAGTATTGTAGATAGGGCACATCAGACCAGAACATTGTGTGCTGTGTTGCGCTTTGTGCCATCACCCTATTGAAAATTATTACATTGCTAGTTAGTTCAGATGACGTTTGATAGTGAGATGGTGTAAGTGTGTGTTTATCTTGATGAATGAAATGGCTGCAGCAGTCTTGTGTACTGTCTTAGCTGATGAAAATGTAATGATCCCTGCAGCAATATGGGGACATTGCAGCAGCAATTATACTAGGGTGCAGCTCAACAAAATGCAATATACTGTAAACCCTATTTACCAGGGAAGTAAAATGTAGTCAAAATAAAATCCTAAAAGAAGTGAAACCTTATAAAAAGAGTGAGGATAGTTAGGATAGATAGATATACAACAGTAAAGTGCCTCATTAGTCAGAACCCTAATGAAGCTCTAATTAACTGTAGTTATGTTTTCATGTGCAATATATGAGACTATAGTTTGACTGGCAATCTAGAATTCAATCACAGTATTATAGTTCTTTTTATCATACATCATTATTTTCATGTCTTTGGCAAATTAAATAGCTTCATCAATGCTCTGTTCATCAAGGTAATTACATTTATGATGCCAATTATTTAACTAGTATGCCATCATTATGTTTATAACCACATTTTCTCAGTTATTTTAATAGAAAGAGTTGCTCAGTGACAGCTGTCCCTCTAGCTCTTCCTCTTTTTCCTCTTCTCTGTGTACGTTAAAGTTTTGAACTGATACACATCCTGGCAGCTGAATATCACTCTTGTATGTAAACAGCTCCCACTTAGTAATAGACATCCATCAAACCCGCTCACTGTATAAATCACGTCCGCCCTACCGTCTCTGCTGCAGCGCTGTAAAAGGAAGATAGAAACATGTATGGCTTATGCGATAAAGGCAGAGGACTGTCTCTGTTGGAGGCATTTTGGCCTTAAATTGTGTTTTTTTGTTCGTTTTTTTTGTTTGTATTTTTACCAAAGAACAACCAGGGCAGATTGCAGCCAACTCATAGCCTATTCTTCCGTCGTACACCATCAATAACAATGAGAGAAGTGTCAGCCACTGATTAGGCTTTGATATTGAGAGTGAAGCAGGGATGGCTGTGTGCAAGTGAATGCATGCATGCATGTGTGTGTGTGTGATGGGTGTGATATGTTTATGTGTGTATTTCTTATTATAAAAGAAATTAGATCACTGGAGGTCTACGTTTTTTCTCCTCATAAAAAATTGATTTTAGTCAGTCATCCCGACCTTCCCAGTGGTGAAAATTAGGCTGCAGTGGAAAGCAAATGCAGCTTAAATCAACTGTATGCCCTCAGCCTTCTGCTATTCTGTATTTATACACCTGATAAAATCGGTGTGTATCACGGACTGCAGCAGGTGCTATATCTCCAAAATGAGCTAATTAAAATACCACAGTATTCACCAACCCCACATAGTGAATAGAATTTAAATCATTTATTTCAATATTTATCAATTAACATAATACCTTATTGCATCTGTGGCTACCATGCATATGCAAATGTTGATTTTATCATGCATGAATTGTAGGTCAAGTTATGGAAATTAGGGGTAACGCCCAATTCAGTAATACTTATTAACATCAACTGCACCAGTTGGTGTGCGAAATTAAATGTGGCAGTGAGTCAAAAGAGTTGGTGCAGTGCGATAAATGTGTCTATTGAGTCTGGCAAGAACCCCTGCTGCCACATAATGATGCACTTTGATAGTGAGACTGAAGAAAGAATTCAGGTAATTAACGGAAACCAGACTCAGTCCAACATTATCTGTTATCAAATTATTTGTAGATACCTTCTGTTAAATTCCCAATCTTCATACATATTTTCGTTCATGTGCCAAGTTTTAGTAGCATGCGGTGTCTCTTCCTAATAAGTTTACTAGTATTTCTGAGTGATGTGTT
Source organism: Nannoperca obscura (assembly GCA_036024295.1). NCBI lineage: Eukaryota > Metazoa > Chordata > Actinopteri > Centrarchiformes > Percichthyidae > Nannoperca > Nannoperca obscura. Next base: position 5,842 of record JAVQJL010099856.1, on the reverse strand, counting down.
TATGCCAGCATAAAAAGTTATACATTTAATTCACGAAAACAGAGCTAACGTGTAAAAACTGGTGAAAGCAATGTCATGCAGTTCAGGAACAGCCAGCCTTAGTCATACATACTGTAGATAAATCAAGACATGCTGATGAAAAGCATGAGGCTGTGACTGAGCTTCGTCCTTTCTTTCTAAGCGGCATAACCATAATACTGAACAGTTGGCATCCTACAGGATGTGCTCTCAAGTCAGAGCACATGCAACATCTGTATTCCTAAAATAAAGCAGTTTACCCTATTTTTAGACTCACGACTTATTATGTCTTTATTAGATGATTCCGGGTGGATCACTGATGTGATAAGCTGAATGACTCAATTGAAAAAACAATCTCACCACAAGGTCACATGTGATCACAGTCACATGATCTTCATCAGCAGATGCAGTTTGTTGTCATTGATTTTCTAAGGTCAAGAAGGACATTTGAAACTCTGCTTTTAAGCCAGCATGGATGAGAAGTCCTTAAAGGAATTGTTTTTGGAATTACACATATTTGCTTTATTGCTAAGAGTTATCTAGTTAGATTGATCCACCTCTCATGTCTACAGTAAATGTGAAGCTACAGCCAGGAGCTAGTTAGCTTAGCTTAGCATAAAGACATGGGAAACAGCTAGCCTGGTTCTGTCCAAATCTGCCTAACAGTACCTATTAGATCACAAATTAAGTTGTGTATCTTGTTTGTATAAAAACTACATGCTGTATGTAACTTTTTCTTGGATGGGCACACTTTTCCCCTGTTTTCAACTTTATGCCAGGCTAAGCTAACCTTTAGCTTCATACAGAATTTGACACACAGACATGTGAGTGGGATCGAATTTCTGATGTAAATCTCATGTAAGGCCCAGAAAAACTTCTGTTTTTGAGTAAAACAATTGGTTGTCATAAACTGCTGGTAAAAGTGAGGGATTAATCCCCTTTTAAATTATGTATTTAACCATTTATCTTAAAACTATCAGTGACTACCACATGTTGTGCATCCAAATTAAAAATGTTTGAAGCCTGAGGGAATATGTGCTCAACACTCTAGGCGCAGTCCTCACTTACAGTAAGCGCCTCTGCCTCATCAGTAATAGCTAATATGCATACTATACAGGACATGTGGAAGCTAATATGCACAGGCATCAGAAGGTAAATGAAAAGTTTGGATGACATGATCACATCCTCATCCCTTCTCTCCTCCTTGAACCTCTTTCCCCTCCCCTTGGACCTAATTAACAGGCAGGATGGTGATTAGTTATGAGGCAGGGCGCCCCACCCCTCCGTCATCGTCCAGGCTCAGAGGTGTGTTTTCTCTGTGACTGGAACATGTGTTAAAAGCAGCTGGGTAGTCACAGACAGCTCTGGAGCAGTGGGGGAAAACATGCTCCCAGTCTATAGCTGCTGCTCATACACACAGTAGCTGCAGGATATAAACAAACACACTCGAGAAAGCTGTCATATGTGCCCCAATCTGTACACACACACACATTTGGGTTTCTCTTTGAGATATTTTCCCCTTTTGAAACTTAACCAATGCACGCATACACAAATACAAACTCAAGTTCTCTCATTTCCCTCATTGGAGACACACACCCAAATACATACTCAAAGCACGTCATTAACTCACATTGTTTGTCACCCATTCCTGCATTCAACGCCATGTTCACACAAACACATTTACAAAGCATTGTTTGCATCTCATTGAGGGGCGGCTGAGCTTGCTTCACAGTGCTACAGAGATGGCAGGAGGGGAGAGATGGAGACTTAGACAAACAGAAAGCAGGCCCAGACGTAAACAGATAGCCAGACAGGCATTCTGCCTTTGGGTTTGTGATTCAGAATACTAACTAGGCGTCTCAGCTCACACCCAGGGATAGAAGGTGTGATGTAGGGCAGAGCTGAGCAATGGGAGGGGAGGGACGATTTACCCTTGAAATATGAATGGTTGCCTTGGGTTCCTCCCCGATTTGTGTGGTGCGTGATTGGCTGTTTGACTCAGATTGGCACGCTGACAGAAAAAGGGACAGTGCTTGTTCATGGCTTATACCAAATCAAGGGATCTGTTTTTATCTGAGAACACAGGGATGCCCAAAGTTTATATCGGGCCAACCAGATAGTGTCAGCATCAGTAACATGAACATTCATCAAAGCTAAAGCTTCCCTGTTTCCTGTGATATGCATTTCAAAACTTTTCTTACAAAAGGTTAACACAGACATGTCATTTTAACATTGTATGTAAGATTAATATATGTGTCAAAACTCCAGCTCCTCTTGGGTTTCTCTTTTATTTAAATCCTCTGCCACTGTGGCCCGACTTCATTTCTCCCATACAAAAGCAGTTTTAATTTGGTAATTAATCTGATATGTTTGAATTAGTAATTTGGACTGTTGCTTTTACGCATCATATGGCATGTTCTTCTGCATATTTCATTTCACTGTAAAATGTTCGGTATCATTTAATGGTCTGTCTCTACGCTGATTAATGATAACTTTTTTAATTGATATTCTGTTTCATATTGTTTCTCAAAGCTTCTATTTCAGATTACTTAAGTCATGTTGGCTTTTGCCTATTTTTTATTGCATTTTAGTGCATTATAAACAGTGGCCATAAGAATCCAACTGAAGCTATTCAGCACAACAAGTATTTATATTACTTATTATACTAGATACTGTATTATGAAAATAATTAATCAAACCAGTCCTGGAGCTATACTGTAAATACTGAATATACTGCATGAAAACAATAGCTTAATCTAATCTATCTATCATGAGATTTTGTGAACTTGCAAACAATAAGCCTTCTATTTGTTTGGTCACCGTATCTGACTACTGAGCGTTTCCCCAAAATATCTCGAGGAAGCAGATCGTCAGACCCAAAATATTGCCTTTCTATTTATATCATGGTTTTTAGTCCAAAATATTAGATTTTCTCAATGTTCAGCCAGAGAATAATCTATTGGTTGCTCTGTGTGCGGCTTTATATGACAACATAACATGACATAATCTCGTGTATGTGTATGTGTGTGTGTGTGTGTGTATGTATGCGGGAAAGAAAGAGTTTGGCGAATAACAGGGTATTGCATTTGCCTTTTTCCAGTCTGATAAAGAGGTAGAAGTCTGTGGCTGTGGGAAAAACAATGACAGCAGAAAATCGAGTTCTTTATCCCCTCCTTTGGTTGCCTGAGCCCGGAACTAAAAAGGTTTTGTGTGTTTTGCTTATTACTTTTGAAATGAAATGACACAAAGAGTCTGAGGTTTAAGATTGAGGGTTTAATTCAAGGGTATTATTCACACATCGGTTGAACAGTAATGAGTGCCACTATTTAAAGGTGCAGTTACAGTTTTTACAGCCACATAACACAAAATGACGGTTTCAACGATCACGCCCTGCAGCTTGACAGGGATGCTGATTACTGTGAACAGAAGTGAGATCTCAAAAGCTTTCCAAACTCACTTTCTATCACACCCACTATTTAAAACATTTTGTACAGCTTTTAGTTTGTTTTTTAAAGCTGCTATAATCAGTATATTTATAATTACAATGGATCAAATGGCTATGTGTAATGGGATGTGAAACAGATAGCTTGCAGTGAAGAGCCCACGAAGAACTAACAAACAATTCTGCAATTCACCTCAGCTCTAGAGAGATTAATAGCCTCCTTCAGCTCATTGTTTTGGTTTCCTGGCCCGCAACTTTATTGTTTTTGTTCGCTCTCCCTGCTTGTTGTTATCAGCAAAAAAGCTTTAAAATCCCATTGTTTCATGCTCAGCACCAAAAGACTACCTAAGATTAGCTAGCAACTAGCTAATGAACATTGTTGAGCCTTGAACAGTTACAGAGCTAGATATTTTTGTTTCATGGAGAGCAAAAAAAAAGAAATGTACGTTCACCAGGTGGCCAGAAACACAACTCTAAATTAATGATAATGTTGCTCGGTGTCTGCTGGATGTGTAAATATGCAACAACGTAAGTTCACAACATCTACTTTAATGGAAATAATATGTCGGCTTTGTTCACAGATGGTTTCTTCTGCCTCCAAGAGGCCAAGAGGTCAATGCAGGTTAAAAGCTTCCCTATTGAATTATTTTTAATCTTCTCTGGTCTTTGTTGGTGGAAATTCAGGCGCAATCTTAATTTTTAAAAAGTACAAAAATTGCACTGTGCCACCTAATCTGCACAACACAACCTCACCTGTGCTCACCTGACCTTTCCTTTGGAGCCACAAAAATCACCAAACAGGCACAAAGTGGAAAAAATAGACACCCAATACAAATGTAGATGCAGCTGCATTAGCACCACCATCAGCTTTGAGCAAATATGAAATTAGAGGACCCCCATGTAGTGTACCCTATTTGTTTTCATCAGTTGTGCAGTTCCATACTGCATTATAGAGAAAACAAGAGAGATAAGATTAAAAGAACCTGCACATATTGAGCTTGAGACACACTGAACAAATGGAGCTGGAGCTTGAGATGTAAAGACAAAGAAATCTATCACAGTTTTCACTCTTATCCCAGCCTTAACCAGCAACTTGTGATCTCCACTGCTGCTCAGTTGAGCTCAGTTGTTGTTGGCAAGGTTTTTGTTTTCTCTTTCAAGCTATCCGGTCAAGCCAAGCTGAGTGAGACTGAATGGTCCACTTCTGCGTGTCACTCACCCAACACATTACTGTATGTGGGATTGGTGACACTGGCAGAAATGTGGTGGACAGATATTGATGGATAATGGAGTGTAAATCCCCCCAGTTTACCTATAATATGTCATCGACTGATGGAATAGAGAAAATATAGACAACTCTGACATATCGCTCACTCATGTACAAGTTTATGTTGAAACAGACACATCAAAGCAAATCCCCCAATTGTCTCCCCTAAGCTGCGAGAGAGCAGAGGGATGGATCAGCCCACTGAATGTGCTCACAGTATGGCTGCTATTGAAGATGGGAATAAAAAATGGCTAAGTCCTCTTTGAGACAAAAACTATTGAGGATTGTGCCAAACTAGAAATAAGTGCTGAGGAACAACTCCAAACTTTATATCTGTGGGTTATATATTCTTGTGTAACTTAACAAGTTTTTGTAAAGTATTCTTTTATTCTGACAGTACAAGTATGGTTTTCTTTTCATTCTTGCATTCATTCAGCACAGCATTCATAAAATTCCCTAAGAGTTATACATGCATTATAATGTATAAGGGACCATACCGATTTTTTGCATATTAAAGAGCATTGCTAAAACATTGCAGCATACACAGCCAAACATCAGATGTCATAATTCGAGTGGATATATTTATGACAGTTGCTGAGGGATCTGCCTGCATCATCAGTGCAGGGATATTTATTTGATGGTGAAGGCAAATATCTGGACTGTGCCAGGACTTTGTTTATTCAAGTGTTCCAACCAACTATGGCAGCTTCCACTCCACTGTAAATCTTGCGTCGTCTGCATCACGCCAAGTACTCTCCATCCCAGTTCCCCATTTCTTCCACTGGGACCTGGCATTGCTGTCAGTCATGTGCTATCAGTGAGGCTGCAGGCTCTGCTTGTGCCTGCCCAACTATCTCTGCCTTCTACTCTTTCTTCTCACCCCACCCTTCTCAACAGTTTCTGTGTATCTCCCTCCACCACCTCAGTCCTCAGTGAGCACTCTGCTTTTGACCGTCCATTGAGTCTTCTTTCTAGGGTTCCTGTTCTAAACTTTCTTATCTGAAAGTCACTTGAACTGATAGTTCATGCCGTACTTTGGTACTTCTTGCGACATTTGTCTTACTTCTAATGTCTAATTTCTCTCTCTCTCTCTCTCTCTCTCTCTCTCTCTGTCT
>JAVQJL010099851.1:0-12082 GCA_036024295.1 Nannoperca obscura | reverse complement strand
GTGGTGCTGCACTGAGGGATGTGTGTGATTAAAACACACACACACACACACACACACACACACACACACACACACACACACACACACACACACACACACACACCCACACACACACACACACACACACACATAAAACATATACATGCACATTCACAAAATGTCCATTTGGCACATCGATTGTTTTTTGTGTGTTCAGTTCAGTCGAGCTTATTCTCCATGGTGGCTGAGCCAGGTGGATTAGCCCTGTGATTACACACACACACACACACACACACACACACACACACACACACACACACACACACGTCTCTTCATTATGCTCAATTCCATCATTTCACTCTCTCGCTTGGCCCCTATTTTGTGTGTGTGTGTAATGAAGAGGATATGACAGAAGAAGAAAGAGGGAGAGGATGGAAAGCTCAGGGGAATAAAGTGAAACAGGAGGGCAGGAAACGATGGAGAAAGAAGTGGAAAGGAGGAACTTTGTGTGATTGAGAGAATAAAGGAGGAAATCAGGCGAAACCTGGAAAGAGAGAAAAAGGAAGGAAAGTGGTTTAGAGTAAAGAGGGAGGAGGAGGATAAACGAATGAAAGGAGGCAGGGCGAAGATGAATTGTGGCTCATGTCACTATTAATTACTTCCAGGGTCTAATAACTGCAGACAGCCAGGTCTCACTGTAGAGTAGAGGGATATACACCCTTTTAGTGGCTGTGTGTGTGTGTGTGTGTGTGTGTGTGTATTGATTTAGGAAGTGTATTTGTGTGATTGCATTTGTCCTGGATTGCCTGTGATGACAGACACGCACCCGTGCGTTAATAAGCTGTCACTCAGAATGTTTATGGGGGTATGAAGCCTTATGTTCAAGGTCCTCAAAGCATTTAAAGGTCTTTAACAACGTATTGACGAGTGTTTTTGCCCTTAAGCTAATGCAACAGTAACATTAGACTGGCGTTTATATCTGATGACATTTACAGTAAATGTAGTAAGACATTCATCAGAAACAATCAGCTCTAATTTGAAGTAGATAAAATAATAACCTGGTTCTTCCTGAAATAGATGCAGCAGTAACTGTGTGACTGTACATTGTGTGTGTGTGAATGTGCTGTTGAAGGTGTCAATAACAACATCTGGCACTGAGTCACAGCTTCTTAATGGTGTTTGCAATTAGTGGCTTAAGAAGTAAACAAATCATTTCATTTTAAGATATTACTAAATAAACTGAAATACTGGGATAAACAGGAAAATATTACTTTTAAATGCCATTAATGATCTTTACTTACAGCCTCCAACACGCGAGTAATTGATGCAGTTTGTGGTTTCCTCAGTCATCGTGTGTGTTTTACACCTCCTCCTCCTGCAGGGGGCAGCACTGAGCTGCAGAGAGGCCACTGGCTGCAGCTGTCAGAGGCTGCACGTGCATACAATACGCAAACACACCCATTAAACACACACGCACACACTCAATTTTCCACCAATTTAGCCACTTAGAGTGAATCTGCCGTTCTGCGAGGGAACATTCACGCCTGTGTTCAGACTAGTGGGCTCATTCATTAGCAGCCTTCATCTTGTTTGGCCAAAGTCTCTATAGAAACCTCAGACATCGTTATCTACTGCAGCTGGGACTCCAGATCCTTTCACAAGAGTTACACTGCATCCTGCAAAAGATCTAGAAGGAATATGTTTACACTGCTTTCCCCACTTTTCACTAAGAGATGTCCACAACTTGCTGCATGGCTAGAAGTTAATGGGAAGATGTTAGGCATGACTCTCCCTTGCGGGCCACCATAGACATAAAACGCCACTAAATCTTAGACTAAACCAGGGTTAACAACGTCAGTAAGTTCTGGACCAAACTGGAGCTAAAACAGCTGTTTATTAACAGTAAATGCAAAAGCTTGTGATCAGATGTCATTATACAGATATCCACTTACAGGTCTCATGACTAATTGGGATATTAATTGTAACATTTAAATGCTTTCTGACCAAAATGCATCAGAAATCTAATTTGACATACACTTGTCCCGTCCTGACTCACCATGCGTCATCGTTGGTCCATCATAGAAGGAAGAAACCCCCCCCCCCCACTTCCTGTGTACCTTTCTTGCAGCAACACCTCTGATTCACACTCAGCTAATTGCTCATTTAGCCACCAGGGTGAGTGGGCTGCTCTGGCACGGACAGAGTCACGAAAAGTGATACGACTTTATTGAAGCGGTGTGACTCAGATTGGAACTGTCAGCGGCCAAAGGTTGTGGCTTGCTACTTTGGTGTCGCAAATCCTGCCACAACTTTCTCTTAATTGACTTTCAGCCCATTGGTTTGGATGTTTACTAAAGTGAGGGAGGTCAGTTTCATCTTTTCAGAGATGCAAAACTTAAGATATCACAGTTACAGCTACAGACACTACACAAAGAAAGTGTAGAGGTTTGCACGTTTCAGCACGTATTATCTGTACTTTCACACAGTTGTATGGTCTGGTGCTTTATTACTTTGATACCAAAGAGACTCATAGGTCAGTTATATTATCTGCAGCGACCTCAGTTATCACAACAAAGGTCAGTATGGATAATGTCTCTGCACAGGAAGCCTGGTTCATTTCGGTAACGACACCCAGAAGGACGGCTAACGCTCGGTTCGGGTCTCAGCGTTGTCAGTAAATCTAGTTTACTGCACGGCTTTTACCAACTGGGAGAAAGCACAAGGCCCACACACACACACACACACACACACACACACACACACAAACAATTTGTTTTAGCCAGGCTTTTAAATGGGCAGTGACAGAGTTATTTAAGACAAACATAAACGAGTCTGCTGAGCACTGGGCTAATGCTAACAGTGGCTCATAATCCTGTCATTTACAAATACACACACACACAAAGAGAGAGAGAGAGAGAGAGAGAGAGAGAGAGAGAGAAATCAGTACTTGGACATCAACCATATTACATTTCCTCACAAGTGTGTGAAAGATACACAGATGTATTTTTATACGTGGTTTGTACGTGGGTGGTAAAATATGAACGATGGGTAACTTGTGTTTACCCATTCATCCGTGTGTGTGTGTGTGAAAGAGAGAGAGAAAGTGTGTGTGTGTATGTGTGAAAGCGAGGGAGAAAGTGTATGTGTGTGTGTGTGTGTGTCCGGTGATAACAGCTTGTCTAAATCTGTGTCCACCCTGCTAACACTCCTACTCACACAGAGGGGAATGAATCAGTAATGGGCCTTAGAGAAAAATAAGAGTTAACGCAACACCTCGCTAATGCATGTGTGTGCGTGCTTGTGAGAGTGTGTCTGTGTCTGTGTGTGTGTGTCAGTTTGGAATAGGTGTATTGTGAAACTTTGTGTCTGTTTGTGCTGTATGTGCATGCAAGCTTGTTTGTGTATAGTATGGGAACTATACAGTATAGACTGTCCAACTTTTTACAAGTTTTCTGCATGTGTGTGTGTGTCTTCATGAGTGTGTGTGTGTGTGTGTGTGTGTGTGTGTGTGATCTCTCTCCCTGTTGTGAGAGTGGGCACAGTGAAAGTATCACTCCTGTGTTTTCTCTGTGTCAGCTGGAAGTAACGCTGAGTCTCTCTCCCTCTCTCTGTCAGTGTTTAATGAGAGAGAGAAGGTCAATGGGTGCAGTCCCTCACCACCAGGTTAAGATTCATGCTCATCCCTGTACACCTGAGTAACTACACCGCACAGGTCTGTAGCTTTGACAAACCACGTATGTCGTGATGCTTTGAAAATATTAAAACTGTTCTGCAAGAACAATTCACACACGTTTGGTTGTTGCTTGGTTCCAGACCTCTGAATTTACTTTTTTCTTGTGTCATGAAAAGGACAAATCTTTGCCCAAACTGCCAGAACTTTAGACACAAACAACACAAGGCTCTCCTGCTATATTGACGATGAACTCGAGGGCAAGATGGGCTTTTTTCACATTTTGGATTTGACGTGTTTGCTTGATGAGCATCCCCTCTTTTGCTATTTCCTGTCAAACATCCGTCCATCTTGTACTCAACATGGTGTTTTGCTGTCAGAATAAATATTGCAGCAGAACACAAAGACAGCACTGCCACTATTTAAGAGCTCCTGTTTACTTATCGTTTCTGAGTGACTACACCCAGCCTGACTTTTCTACTTTTGGTTACACGTAGCCTACTAAAAAAATACATCAAATATTTCTAAGACACACAAAGATAATATGGCACATCATAATTTGGTTTACCCCAAAAGACCCAGATCATGTTTGAAGGAGAATTTTGGTCCTTCAAGGTAATTAAAAATACACAAATCTGCACATCCTGTGGTATTTTAGTCCCAAATTTTAAACAGAAATGATGATTTGACAGGACGAACGTGTTGGCTTTGTTGGGATCGAACCTGTGATCTTTAACTTGACATTCATGTTCACACTCTTGCTCTGAACCATCCTGTCACTAAAATGCATTTCTCTCCAGAACCATCTTTTCCCTTTGCTCAAAAGGACTGTGGAGATTCAGTTTTTTTCCTTAAATCTGCCCAGTGATGCCCAGAGGCTTTTGTCTTTCCTCCATCCAATCCCTCCATCTTCTTTCCTTTCATGTCACCGTGCTTATATAAGACAGGAAGGGAAAAAAGAGTGACATCTCCGCTGAGGAGGACTGATGTGCTCTGTATAAATGTGCGCCTGTGTGTGTATCGCTGCTGCTCGACTTTTAATCAAGAATTAATTGTGAACCTCAAAGGAAACAAGTCTTCCCAGAAGACTCGTCTTGTATCCGTCAAAACAGTCTGTGCCATCAGCTCCCAGGTTCGAAAGTATGTTGAGGTCAGAAAGTTCTTCAGACACCACCAACCAAAACACTGTATATATATGTTTAGAAACAGCTCTAATAACCCTGTTTTTTTCATTCAACACCTCAATATAGAATCCAATATATACAATTTGGTCAACCAAAGGTTCCCCATTATCCTCAAAACATGTTTTCACTTTTAGCAGTCTATTAATTGTGGGAGGAAAAAGCATTATCAACCATTTGTTCTAGAGGGAGGATTTGATATTGCCCTTACTAATGTGATTTATCCAGGCTGTTAAATAACCTGATTTAGTGTAAAAAATATGAGGCAAAGTCAGATTTCACATTACAAAAGAAGAGTTCCACAGGGTTGCTGATGTTTGTTTAACTTTATATAACTGAATAATTAAATGAAATAACAATATTTATCAAAACTTTGTCTTCTCAACCTGTCGCTTTAGCAGACAAAGAGGCTAGACTGGCCGAGTTGCTCTGTGAGTCGCTAGCTAAAGAAGCTACATTTCTAGCTTCTGTCAATATTGCTCTGACAGTGACTCAGCAATTTTCTTATGTTTAAGCATTTAACTTAACATAATGTAAAGATAATGAGTTGTGGGTGGGTTGAGACGGGCTAACTACAGAGAGGCTAGGGTGTCTGGTGTTTGAGTCACTAGCTAAGTAAGCTAACTGTTTAGCTTCCGTACAGTAAATACTGTGAATCAGCAATTTTCTTGTGTTTTTAGTGTCATATTTTTTAGCATCAACACCCCCGAAAAGCAGCATATTTCTCCAAACCAGCTTTCCCACATTTTCTCTCTGATGAAGTGACGGGTTGTCTTTTATGGCCTTGTGTCAAGTGACAGGGTTGTCATCTTCTTATGTCTTAGCTGTCATGGCTGATGAAGAGAAACTTACTTCTGGGGCAGAGACTGTTTGACACAAAGTCCACAGTCGTTTAATTGAGCTTGACCTATCGCTGCTGCTGACACCCAGCTTTGTGGGGCTTCCTGTTAGTTTCTAATGGCACTGTGTGCTCTGGCTGTGCACTGCAGCAGCCACGGTGTGTTTTGCATCAGAGCCTGAATCCTGCAGGACTTCCAGTCTGTGAAAACCCTTAGTTAGATAGATGACGTCTCCTTGCTGTGTTGATTTGCAGTGAGATTAGTGAAAGATTGTGGATGTCTCACAGGTATGACTGTAACGGAGGTAGTGAACACATCCTCCCTCTCCCTGTCTCTCTCTGTCTAGCTCAAGTATTTACAGTCATTTCTGCCACATGTTTTAAAGCCCCTGAGGCTTGTGTGACTTAAGCACGTATTATTTAAGTCACACAAATACACAGATGCACACTCTAACCCACACAACATCATATATTTAACTTTTTAAAGTCCCACATCTTCAAAAACGCTATTTGATTTTGCACCTGCGAAGCCGGAGAAGCTATGGTAGGGCACACGTTGCTGTTTAAGCTTTATCTTTAATTTTAAAGAGTAATAGTTAAAGATATAGTTTACTTTAGTTTGCTAAAGGTTAACTGCTGTACAATTAAAAAACCTTTCAAGATGTTTTTAACTTTAACCTTTTGAGTCAGCACAGTATCCAAAATCACATTAAAGAGCACCCTTTGCATTTGTTACAGAAAACCTGAAGAGCTTTGCTTTTACTACCGCTGGAGCATCTTATATGTTCCCTTTCCCTGAGTGATCTAAAGAGTGCAGCCTTTCCTTATTGTAAATAATGAGAAAAGGAAGCCATCATTTTGAAAAGATGTTCCCAGTGAGCACTCGACTCAATCACATTTCTTACAACATGCTGGGGACAAAATATCTCCCAGAGGGTTGGAGTATTTCTTATTTTTCCTCTTCTACTGAAGGTTGCAAAGGTCAGAAGAATTGTACCATAATGGAGGTGCAACCTTTCAAAAACTTGAGACTTTTTTGTTGTTTGACCCATTAGTCTCTTAACACAATAAAGGATTGGCACCAGTTTCAACCTCTTCTGGATGTCTACCTGCTTTCAGCACACAACTGCTAAAGGTTGTTTAAAATGCTCAAGCGTGAGCCAGCTCAACCTGCTGCATGCTGAATAAATATCAAAGGACCAAACTCCCAACGACTAACTGATGCTGCAATCTTCTGGTTACTATTCAGCAACTTTCAATACATTTGAAATGGTGCGCACATGCCACATGGAGTGTGCCACAGATACATGTCTATAGTCCGCCTTTGGGAACAGTTGACTGTATGTTAGAAGTTATTTTGCACACAGGACGTAAAGAAACATATACAGTAGGTAGGTTTGTGCAAAACTTTGTTTCCCTGCTCGAAATATTGCAGACTGAAAAATGAGGGGATAAAACGAGTATAATCTGCTGGATGAGCCTCCGCCTCAAACTCAAGTTCCCTAATGGGATATTTAGCTTGCAGCAAGACCCACAACACAATGCATACATCCAGTAAACACAGATTAGCTTAAGAAAGAAACAATGCAAAAGAAAGCGTAGTAGATTCACTCAAAACAAGTATGTATTTAAGGCTCACAAATGAAATAGAGTAAAATAACATAGAATGTGTGTTCGACAGAACGTTACAAATCATGCATGGTTGCTTTTGTTCTCTTCTCTGCGGCTGATGCTAACTGACGTGCACTTCTGTATCATAAACAGTAGCTCTCTCTGGTGGGAGCCGATTGTGTGAAAGCAGCTTAGGAAGATGAAGCCGGTAGCTGAGAGGGTGAAATTGTGATTCCATACAGTACGGTGGGTTTTGTGAGGGGAGACGGCTGCTTCAGAGCAAACAAGACGCGATAGTGTCGGTGGATTCACTGCAGAGTAACTTGCCTGCACGTCAGTCTGCTGGGAACTGACTGTTCTTTACATTTTAACATTTTGTCTTTGTGTGTGTGTGTGTGTGTGCTTCAAATCAAGAAATAGCTTCTGCTCATTCCCCCCAGAGATACTTCCCACACACACGTCGGAGTCTGCATTTATATTTAGAGGTTTTGGTGTTTAGCTGAGGGACCAAAGCGGTTTACTGGAGCAGTAGTTGGTGCTTCAGTGTCTTGCACATGGACACATAGTGTGTTTTCTGTTCCGTTACAGGAACATCTGTCTCAGCCAGAAGGGGAGATCACTGTTCAAATACAGAAGAACAAAAGTATTGATGTTTTAAATCTTATTATCTAAAGAAAGTCAGGTGTCAATAAGTAAAGTAAAATAGTATGAGACTGCAGAGGTTCTTATTGTTCTTAATTATGTCTTGAGGTGAATGGACGCAGATCATTTAGGACTATTTCACTTTGTACTTGGAGTACACATTTCATCCACTCATTCCTCAGTGACCTTAACAGTTGAGGGTGAAGATGATTTGCTATCTTGCATTGCAGAAAGTTTGTGCACGCCCTTTAAAGCGACGGCGGTCACATGTGGCCCTCCTGTGTTTGTAAGTGGTCACGTTTTATCAGCTGCTGATGAGATTCAAAGCAACGCCTCATTCATGTTGACGCTCAATGGCCATTTGCGATCGCTCGGGAAGATTTGTTGTGATTGTCTGTGTGTGCTGGAGGTTTGATAGTGATGGCGGCCGACGTTTCCTTCCCTCCTTTTTTATTTCAGCCTCTTTCTCCTTCACTTTTTTTTTCAAGTCACAAATATTTCCCCCGTTCTCCTCTCTACAAATGTCATCCCTCTTTCCCTCCTCCTCCTCTCTCTTGTTCTTCTTTCTCTCCCTAATGCCATGATCACAATTTGTCTCTCATACCTTCCTGCCCTAATCCCTCCCTCCTTCTCTCTCTCCTCCCCTGACTGTCCCTCTGTCTTCCTCCCACTCCTTTTCCCTCCTAATTAAGCGCTCCCTCTCTCTGTTTCCCCTCCAAATCTGGTCTCTACCTCTCTTCCCATCCATCCCTCCAACGTTTTCTCTCTAATCCCCTCTATCCCTCCCCTCCTTCCTTCCTTCCTTCCTTCCTTCCTTCCTCGGTCCTTGTTCTCCCTGACAACACACTGTGTTATGTAATCTGCGTCTCCGGGTATCAGTTATGCAAATTCATACATTTTTATTTACGCAATTTTTGTGTCTCTTCTTCCCCTCTCCATCCTTTCCTTTCTCCTTCCCTTCCCTCTTTTTTCCCCATTTTTTTTCTTTCTCCATCTTCCTCGTCTCCTCCCTCCTCCTTTTTCCTTTCTCTCCACGTTTCTGTCTTTTCACTTCCTCTCTCCCCATCTACCTTAATGGACCTTTTCTTCCTTTTATTCTTTGCCTCTCTTGTCCTTCCTTTCTCTCCTCTATTTTCCCTCCTCCTTGTCCTTCCCACCTTGCTCTCAATAATCTTATTTCCCTTCGTTATTTCCCTTACTCTCTTCCCTTTCTTGCCCTCCCTCCTCTCGCTCTCCCTCCATCCATCACTTCCTCTCAACGTTTTCCCCTCCCTCTCTTTCCTCCCTCTTCCTCCAGCCACCAGCGGTCTAGAGGGGGAGAGCGGCAGACGCGGTGGCAGCAGCATCAGCAGCCACGGCGACGGCAACCACAGCAGCAGCAGCGGCGGCGGAGGCAGCAGCAGCAGCGGCGGCGCGGCCCACTTCAGGTCTCCATGGCAACAGAGCGTGAACGTGTTCGGCTCGTGGAGCAGGCCGGAGTGTGTCGAGGAGCTGCACCAGCAGGCGCAGCTCAACCTCCAGAGCCTGCTGCAAGGTAAGGATGGATGGAGAAGAGGAGAGGAGGGTTGGATGGATGGAGGGCGTGTGTGTGTGTGTGTGTGTGTGTGAGGGCGAGTGTGTGTGCTGTGTTTTGAGTGGGTGGGAAAGGCGTGGTGGGTGAAGCGGAGGTGGGTGGGAAAGTGTTTACATGCGTGTGTGGCGTTGGACTGCGTTAATATGGGTGTGTGTTGACCACCTTAAAGGTGTGTGTGTGTTTGTGTGTGTGTGTTAGCATGCTGTGTGTGTGTGTGTGTTTTCTAGCATGCAGATATGCTGTGTGTGTGTGTGTGTGTGTGTGTTAAATTTCCCTTGCTACCTGGTGTTTATATTGTACTGAAGGGTGTGTGTGTTTGTGTGCATGTTAGCTCATAGGGACACTGCTGATGGTGTGTATTGGATTCACCTTGCAGCGTTGTTATTTAAGGTAGTATTTGTGCTAGTATTTGGTGCATGTGTATTGGATGAGCACTGTTGATATATGTGATTGTGTTATATATTTGTTGTATGTGTGTGTGTGTGTGTGTGTGTGGAAAGAGGCATTCAAAGACATCTGTTTACAGTTTAGTTAGTAGTCAGTGGTTGTAACTCTGCCTTGTGTTTTAAGGTGGGATGCTGTCATTCTCATTTTAATACCGATCTCTTGTTTGTAGTGTTTGTGTGTGTGTGTGTGTGTGTGTGTGTGTGTTTGTATGCAAACACACTTAGTACTCAAGGGAACTAGGGTTTCCATTTGTTCTCAGGTAACACAGTTTCTTTGCTTTTGTTTCCTGCTAGTTGTCTCTCTCTCTCTCTCTCTCTCTCTCTGTGACTCATGATGTCTCGCCCTTTGCCCGGCTCTTCCATTAAAACGATCACACTGGGTTTTTAGTTGAATTAACTTTTGGAGATATTTTACATCTCGTCAGAGTCAAAAGCTTTATTTTTCTTACTGTCAACAAAACCAAGCCCATTGGCTCCCATTAATAATGTAAACATTTATTAAAGGCTCACATCTGTGTAGTTTCATTTAATTAAATTTTATTGATTAGTATTAGTACAGTATAACAACAACTGTTGATGGATTCTATCTTTTGTTTTTGCACAATGTGTAAAATATTGATTTACAGAGTTCTAAAAAGCTGGCTACATTAGCTGCCCTGCATTCACGTCACATGCTGGAAGGCTGTGGTTAACTTGTTTGAATGTGGCACTAACACTTCCACCTCTTCACACCGATGTGCGCTCGCTGTGTTTGTTGACGAGAGAATATCTTGAGAGGTGACTGAACAGTGGGCAGACTCAGTGTGTTCCTGCCATGCAGACGGGTGGAGAGCCAGTCTGCAGGTATCAGGCTGATGTCTTGTCATGAAACTCCATCAGTTGACTGCCCCGCCTGCAGTCGCCTGTACTCCACTTAATGGCTCTTTGCAGTGATATGCAAGGTCGCCTCACACGTGGTCAATCATGTTTTGGTACACAAAAATACACAACTTGAAAAAATTATAAGGTGCACAAAAACTTGAGTAGTTACTAAGAAACGAATCTGGAACGTCCTGTTAACGAATGAATTGTTAACGAGTAGTTCCTGAATGACTATATCGTAGATGATGATAAGTTACTAGAGAACAGATACTTTATTAATGAATCGTTAGATAATGATTAGTTCATAAGTGTCCGTGAACCGTAATAACAAACACTTTCATTATAAGTCGTTGCTGATTAGCTTTGAACTAGCAGCCTCGCAGTCATTGCTAATTACTTAATAACAGCGTTCGTACAAATTTTTGAAAGTCTGGAAAACGCTTGGTTTTTTGGTTAGGAATATGCTATTAGTTCAAACAAACAACAACATCGACTCAGCGTGACTTCCTCTCCCTCTCTGCCATCTCTTACATCTTTCTCCATCTATTTTCCCTTCCTTTCTTTATACTGCGTGAGTGTGTGTGTGTGTGTGTGTGTGTGTGTGCGTGTTTATGTGTGCTTTAAGCCAGTTATTGTCTCAGACGAGCTGGCATGTTGTTTACGATAAAAATAAGATGGATGAATGTAGTCGTGGGTGGACTTCAGCGACGTGTGTGTGTGTGTGTGTGTGAGAGAGAGAGAGGAAGAGACTAGTGAGTGTGTGTGTGTGTGTGTGTGGCCATTCATCGTTTCTGTCATCTGTGCTCATTTATGTCACTTTGTGTCTATGTGTTCATTGCTACCTGTCTGTGTGTGTGTGTGTGTGTGTGTGTGTGTATGTGCGTGCGTGTGTGTGCTTCCTACTAACAACAGTATGTCCGTGTGTGTGTTCCTCTGTATCTTTTCAGTTTGTCTACCAGTGTCCATTTGTGTTGTGTGTGTCCATCTGTTTGGGTTCATGTTATATAACACTGAAGCAACCAGCTGTACTCTCTCTCTCTCTCTCTCTCTCTCTCTCTCTCTCTCTCTCTCTCTGGCCATCCTCACCGTCTGTCTCCCACTGGTCTCAGCTCGGTAAAATATTCATACTCTTTCCCGCTCCTCAACACTCTGCCCTCCATATTTATGAAGCAGGCTGTCGTCCTCCGGTGTTAGATGGATCTGCTGGGTTTTCTGCCGAGCTTCGGGGGGGGGGGGGGGGGGGGGGGGGGGGGGGGGGGGGGGGGGGGGGGGGGGGGGGGG
>JAVQJL010099848.1:0-38577 GCA_036024295.1 Nannoperca obscura | reverse complement strand
GAGGAAACACTGGAGCTGTACGGAGGGTGTTTGAGAAAGGATTTGAGATCTCTTTACAGTGTAATGACCTGCCTGCAGACTGAAGCTACCTGCGTCAGCTGAGTCTTACCCATGGCCTGGTACTGGTATGTGCGCACGCACATGCGCACACACACACACACACACGTTGGGGTCATATTTTACCTCTACATTGATGAAGTAGTTGAACGAGTCGATGTGCTGCTTCACCAGTCCTTTCACCTGGAAAACAGATTGAACAAAAAGCGAAACTATAAGTCAAGCACAAGAAAATGAAATATAAATTGTGATGTATGTAGTGCTGAAACCATTAGTGTGATTAGTTGATCAACAAGAAAATAGCCTTTCTGTGACCAAATGGAGATACATTTTAAAAAACAATCAATTGGAAATTATCGCAATTATTATTGCAAAATACAAACATTTATCCAGAGCCCAAGTCAACACCCACACTTGTTTGCATACGCTTTAACTTAGCATCTACAACTTTAATATTACGGGTGTATGAGGCCATTGTAGGAAAGGCTGTAAATCAATTAACAGGACTGTTTTAAGGCAATATCAGATTTTAGAATAATTTTTGCATGAACATGATGACGTTCCTTGATTTGTCAAGTTTAATTCACTAGATTAAAGAAAAACAGAGTTTCTCATATTATTTAATCCATAAACAGTTTCATGTATATAAATTAATATAAAATATAAAATTGCATATAGCATGATTGAGGATTAATAGATTAGATGTATGATAAATTCAGTAAAATGTACAGCAGGTGCATGAAAGTGTGTTGAGTTACCTTCAGGAAGGCTGGTAACAATTTCCATTTTTCCTGTCAAAAAGAAATACAACAAAACACATCAGGTTTTCTTTTACTACTGATCTTTACAAGCAGTGAGAGCAATTTGAGAGCAACACACTTTTTATCCTGCCACAACTGCTCATTTAAGACGGGTTAAACAACAAAGCTGCAGCCTGACAAAATGTAAACAAATGACAGTGACTCTTTTCAACACTCGAACCACAACAAACCGACACAGGTCTGTGTGTTTGGTTCATGTACTGCTCCACGTGTCTAAAGCTGTCTGTTGTGTTTCTCTTTGCTGCCAGGCTAGCCATCCAGCTAGCCTCTCTGTTCTCGTGGTGTGAAACATTCTTTCAGTCTTTATTTCCTCCAAACTCACCGCAACAGTGTTGACAGGAGCCGCGAGCTCCTGAGGAGTCATGTCACAAAACTCTCCTCCAAGCACCTCCATGGTTATTTCTACTGTTCAACAGTAAATACATGAATCTCTGGTCATACTGTCAGTGTTGTTATACGGCGTCGGAAGTCGCTCCAACACGCGCCCCTCTTGTGTCCCGCTGTAAAACTTCCGTGCGGGCGGAAAGAACGAAGGGGTTCCGCTTAGAGTTATAATTGTGATATCTTCATCTTCTGCAATAATTGCTTGCAGAGGATCTGTGTGTGTGTGCTGTATGTAAATATCGTTATTTATGTGAAACTATACATCAGTATAAATTCACAAACAGAGGTGGTAAGTAAATAAGTGCATTTAGACAGGTATTGTGATTTTGAAGTACTGGTACTTTACATGTGTATTTATACTTTTAGTCTACTATATTTATTTTACAGCTATCCTAACAAATTAAGGTTAAATTGCTTTTTCACCCAATTGCATAATACAAAAACATTACAATTTATATTAAAATGAAATGAAAAAAAGATATATCTAATTTGCCTCTAGTGGTGCGTAGCCATGCGGATAGATTTAGTTTGATTTATCCAAGTTTTGAGATATCCACTGCTGAAACGTCTGCTGCCACCGCAATATGAGGGCGGTTCCAGCAGAAATGGACTTGAGTCTCCAGAAACAATGAAGCAATCTGAATCCCAGGTGCAGACTTGGGACCAGAATGAGGACTCTAGGCTTGACTTGGACTCGACTTACTCAAGACTCTAAAAGCAAAAATTCTCAATTTTCAAGTTTTCGGTTGTCTGATAAAATCCCAGAATAATAAAAATAAATAGGATAGGGAATATATTCATTGTTTAGAAGTTTGCACTGAAGGATTTGATCTCTGTTACATTAAAACACTATTAACACAGTGGCCAACATTCAGAGACCTGACTTGCAGCTCATATTGACTTTCAACTTGACTTTCCTCAAAACACGTAACAACAGCTCAACTCAGCATTAAAATTGTGCTCATGTGTTAATACATCAGTGATCTCAGAATGAACAGAAAGAATCATTCCTCACAATGAATATTTTAGGGACAGTTATATACAGTAATATAATATAATGGAGTATTTCATTGTTATGTTATTAAGAAGGATTTGATTATTTCTTCCACATACTCACAACTTCATTCATTACCTCACAGCAAAGAAGTCATTTAAATGTATAACAAAAGTTAAATAAAAGTCATTTTATTTGTTGAGGATATAAACACATCAAATATTTGATTTTAAAAGCATCAATTACTGCTTTTGAAACAAATGTTTGTGTAATAATAACGTAAAATAAAAATAATAATAATGTGTTTTAACCAAACCACAGTACATCCGTGCCTCCGATTCTTGGGCATGAACATTATAGAAGTATAGAGTATAGAGTATTACTTCATATAAGAAGACCTTCCACATCAGTGTGAGTGCTGTCTGATATGTCTCCTGTTGCTGCTGAGCAGTTTGGGGTATGCCGTCCCGAGGGAGTGTCCGTGCCTGATGACCACCAGTTCTATCTGACACTGGTCGATGTTGACCAGCACTGTGGTGCTCCTCTCTGTGTTCATGAGGAAGACGACGGTGAAGAGCGCCATCTCAAACTCAGGGCTGGTCCCGATGAAGGTGCTGCCGACGGGCTTCACCAAACCGTGCCAGCTGAACTGGAGGTTCAGAACGTGGTCGTCTTGATCAGGCTGCGGACGGAAACACGGGAACGCTAATTTTGCAGGCAGACATGGATATTAAAGGCAACAGTTTGTGTTGTTACAGAAAGAAATGCATCTCAGTTGTCTGCTGAACTGTTACACATACCAAGTCATGTTGCCTGGCCTTGTATCCTTTGTAGTCTAAGTGACTGTTTTTTTCTTGCAGGTAGAACTGGATCCAGTTGTGAAAACCAATGATTTCTGTTCCAGATTTGGTCTCTCCGACAAAGACATGCTCAAATCCACAGGAGTCCAGGCTGGGGAATGTTTCACCAACCAAAACAAAACATTACTTCAAAACAATTGTAAATCCCTTAATTGCTTTCTGTACACACACTGATTTAATGACATGATTATGTGCTGCTTTGCAAGATGTTTCTGCCTCTCACCCTGTGTTTCTCTGTCTGTGGTAGAGGTTGAACCAGATCAAACGCAGCTGATTCTTAAACTGGCTCAGGTTAGAGCTGGACTGTCCTTTGCTCACCAGGTACTTGTGAGCTCGCTGTAGACAAATCACATTTATGAAATCCACCTCTGGTGCAAGACTTTTTCACAGATCAAATGAACAAAGTGAGATAAGACAGCATAGCTCTGTTGCACCAACTCAATACAAAAATAGGCCCGCAAGGACAAACAACATGATACATATTCAGATGTATTCGTAAAATATATTTGCGTTTTCAGACTATTTGAATTATACTAGATGCTTTTCACCGTTATATCAGAAACATGTTTTATGAATGTATTAACCTTAAGTATTTGTTGAAAAAGGTATTCCATGTATGAGAAATACACTCTTACTGACACTCACTGAGGAAATACTTCAGAGTATATCGAAACCATATTTAGATGCCACTCTTGTATATACAGGACTGAAATAACTCCCAGAGCTACTTTACATTACATAAGAATTCTCACTTTACCTCTAGAGTGTCCATTTAGAAATGTAGTAACTAGTCTATGTGTTTTCTCTCTCTGATTGTCAGTAGAGATGGCAAGTAAGTATTTTAATGCACACTGTACAGTGTATGATTGTGTATGTGAATATGCTTATTAGATTAAAAAAAGTAATGAGAAAGGCAATTTTTTCCACAAATGTAAAATGTAGCTAAATAGTTGGTGTGAGAAGCCCATATATCTTGTAACAAGCTTGATTAACAGAGGGAACCAAATAGTTAAATGTGTATTTGTCCTCTGGAGAAGGAGCGCTGCGACTTTAGTCCTAAACAGCAGTCATCAGGTCCATTCAACAAACATGCTTTTCTTCCAAATCCAACAAGTACTGCATGTCCACATTTTTCCACTGATCCTCTTTGGGGAGACCAGCCGAGCCAACGCAGCATTCCACAGCTGCACACAGATGTGTTTTTTTTCTCTCTCTAACATCATGGAGTAATGTGTTCGGTGCCGCAGTGAGACAGAAAGAGACATAACTCCTTCTGGAGTCCAGCTGCAGTCTCAAAACCACAATATGTAGGAAACAACAGACCGGAAACAGTTAGTGAGGAACAAACAACATTGTCTTCTTACTCTGAGAAGAATGAGGTGTTGTGCAATAGAAACCACATTAACAGAACTGTTAAAGTGTATATGGATTGTTAGCTGTCACTGGTTGTAACATGCCTAATGTACCTTCATGACTTCTGTATCTAAGACAGCATCCAGGAAGAGATTAGTCTCTGTCAGCTCCTCTGTTGTGACTCGTTCAGTCACGCCTGTGGACCGCTCATAGTTATCAAGGAGTTTTGTGAACCCTGCAGGCACAGAAATGATTTATCTGTTTATTGATTATAGAGAAGTCTGCAAATGAGCTGGATGTTTAGGCTCAGACAGAGAAAAGCTTTTGCTGGCTGTTAGAGAGACACTTACGGGAGATGGTGGTTGTGTTCGTCAGCTTGTTCTCATCAACGTTGGAGAACAGAGGCTGTGCGGCGTGGTCCCGGACAACATGGCTGCCCTGGTTTACAAAACTGGCTCTACCCTGGACAGTTCAAACACAGTGTGCACTGTGTGTGTATACGTGCCTTGGTGAAAACTGAAGATCAGTGTTGTCTGAATAAGAGAATTTGCTCCATACCTGAACAGAGATAGTGTAGTCTATCCCAGGCGTCATGCGATTCACATCCAACCTCCACAGCTCATTGAAAATATTGGATAGTTCCTGGTTAACAGCTGGACTGTTACACAAAGTCAGGCAGGAGAGATACAGAGAGCTGACAAATACTGTCTGGCAAACATAATAAACACAAGAACTCAGGAGAAATGCTCTTATTGGCTACTGTACCTTGATGCATTCAGTCCACTAAGAAACACTGCAAATAGAACAACGACTCCACAGAACCTGTTCATCACACAGTTGACACATTTTCTATAAATACACCATCAAAAAAAGGACAAAGACCTAATCTAGTCTTTTGCAGAACATTAAGAAAAAACTGGTTTACAAACTACAACAACACTGAACTTTAGTTTAGTGCCACAAATAAAAATACGCACCGTGCCGCCATGATACTTTTTGCATGCATCCACTGTTTAGCTCGGACTACAGCTGAGTGCTCACGTGTCTGTTTCACTGTATGTCCAGTCTCCACCCGCACGTTCCAGCCTGCAGGTGTTGGACGATGTCTATTAACTGCGCATGAGCAACTCTGGACAAACTTGATCTGATTTGAATGCGTTTTAATCGTAAATCCACCAGAGGGCGCTTCGTCTCATTGTGCGTTTGCCGTGCGTGTTATTGCACTACAAATGCCACGACGGCGATGCAGCGATCACAACTTCAAACGCATTTCAGCGAACGATTTCTGATTCTTGTCACACAGTTGTCTCACACAACTACCACACGGAGAGCAGGGTTTGCAAATATCTCACACATGCACCGACTATTGCGGCACAATATGTGCTCGTGAGCGGTTCAAAACGTTAGACTCATTAATCAGTATAAAGTCACATGTGAAGAGACACACCAGGTTGGTTACATGCTGTTTGCCAACAAAAACTAAAATGGGAGCAAAGAGAGTGAAAATGTGAGGCGGGTTATAGGAGAGCAATAGGAAGTGTGAACTCTCTCATGTAAAGGTAAATATCAATTTCGTTAATGTTATCAGAATAATTCAGATGGATAATTCATATGTTCAGCTTTATTCTCAAGATTTTAACTGTTGCATTTGTTTCTATACAGAGAGAAAAGATTTAAAATGATGAGAAAATAAGAGGAGGTGAGGGGGCAATATGAAGTTTGAACACTTACATAGAAAAGTTAAGCATCAATTTATTTATTGTTATTACAGTTTGTGTAGTGATAAATCCTGCCATCAAACTATACCCAAAAAATGATTGAAACTGTGCAGAAAGATGAATTCAGTAAGTTAGAAACTGAACATCCATCCAAGCACTGATGTAACAACTTAAGAAAGACTGCTGCTATATTTCTTTTTCTTTACAGCTGACCAAAGTGTTGAAAACTGCAACTTCAAAACCCCCCAAAAGTTTGATCGGCACAATTAAACTGCAATAAGGTGTCAGTTGTCTCAAGAAGCTTTGAAATCTGAAATCTTAACTACGAGTTGTGTTGAAGCCTCTTTACCTCTGAGTCGTTTCATTTTTTGGTCCTCCCTCATCTCTTACATATACTTCGGTTGTTTCTCCCAACAACTAGTCAACATGAACAAAGTAGAGCTATAATATAAATACAGAAGAGTGCAATTGAAATAACGCCTTTAATTTATTGCCTATTTCTGAGGTAAAGGATTCACAATCATACAGACTCTTTAAAGGGCAGTGTTTGCTGTTCTTTGCCTCCTTCAGCAGTGAAATCAGCGAATGTCCCATCATCTCTTCTGTCCTCAGTTAAAGACTTGACTGTGTTCATTTGATGAAAATCCAAACCTTTAAATAACTTTATTGATCTTAGAAATGGATAAACGTTAAAAAAAACCAACAACACCACCACAAAAGTCCATCTTCTCAGGTGTGGTCGAGGGTTGCATTACAACATCATTATTTTGGAAAAACCTGACATTATCGCACAAATCTAAGTATGCCTTTTCCAAAAATAACTACTTCATAGTAAAAATAAAATAAACAACAAGCTCTTATATTAATGGGTTGAATTTCAATACCATGCAATGATATTCATTAAGATGTGTACTGTATGATGATATGTACTGTATGCATGTAGAATATTACTGTTGAGTGATAACCTGTAAAATGCTCATCTTATGATAAAATATATGACAACTTCGATTTAATTAGGAAGGCTTAGTTCGGTAGAAACATAGCAGCTGTTATTACTTTACTTTACTTACCAACTTCTAAAAATGGGAAAATCTTCTCAATATTTTTTAATATTTCTACAGTCAGAAGGCAACTTAAAAAGACATATATTAAAATCTATATTGGCATATTTTAGATGTCTTTCTTTTCTGCGAATCGACACATTTATGTCAAAGATGTCGGTACACAAAGGGTACAACATATCTCCAGAAACCAGCTGGCAAGCAAGCAGTGGTGCAGCCCAAAATGTTCCCAATGTCATCAGACGACGGTCATGGTGGCTCCTGGACTGTAAGCTTTCTCAACACCATTGTTTAAAAATTGAAGAAAAAAGAAAGACACTAACACTTTTGGCTCGTCTTTGAATGTAACATTAGGAAGAAATGTGGGAACATTCTTGGGGTTTGTAGAGACAAGTCTGTGTGCGAGTGGAGGGGGTTGGCACAGAGTGTCATTCACAGCAGGACCAGGTCTCATGGGGCTGACAGTCTCATGCATTGGACTCCTCGTCTGTTACACTGGGGTTCGGTGAATTTGAATTTTCTTTGAAGAATTCATCATCTTTCAGCATGCTCTGATGAAAGGCACAATACAGGAAAAAAATGGTAAAACTTACAGCCCAAAAGCTCCTGAAACAGCAGTATCAATGAGTGTGTGTGTGTGTGTGTGTGTGTGCCTTTAGATTCTTACCGTCAGGTTTTGAATACCCTCAGAGAAAGCTCCAATCTGTCTCACAGTTCCCTCAGAGTCCTCCATCTGCCAAACAAGAAGCAGCTTTTAAACTCAACAAATTGAAACCCTCAACAGAATGTCCTCCCAAGCAACACTGGTGACAATGTACACGCAATAATATATACGCATAATAAATGTCTTTGACAAAAGTAGATTTTAGATATCCTGTACATGCAATTAGATATATAAATGTTGATGTTCAGCAAGCTCACCTGTTCTAGCCTGTCAAGGTCGTCCTCGTAGATTTGAAGCTCGAAGCCTTTCTGAAAGCTTCGTCCCTTTGGCATCTCCACATCCATCGGACACACGTACTCCTCGCTCTCTTCCTGCTTTTTCTTCCTCAGACTGCCGAAGTTACCAAACGACAGCTTCCTTGGCTGATATGAACCAGGAGAGAGAAGACAAAGAAACAAAGTCAATCAATATTATGAAGCTACATTTAAATATACAAACAGGAATTCATGTCATGTTTTTTCAGTAAAATTCTTCATCTTTTCAATAAC
This sequence comes from Nannoperca obscura, assembly GCA_036024295.1. Taxonomy (NCBI): domain Eukaryota; kingdom Metazoa; phylum Chordata; class Actinopteri; order Centrarchiformes; family Percichthyidae; genus Nannoperca; species Nannoperca obscura. Next base: position 30,117 of record JAVQJL010099848.1, on the reverse strand, counting down.
TTGATACCAAGTTTGGCAGTGTAATTTAAATAAATGTTGAAGGGCTTGCTAATCAAAAATGGTTTAGTTAGTTTTAGAGTGAAAGTTGCATTTTACCCTGTTAATTCTTAATGTAGTCTTTGTATTTGAACTTAGTTTCAAACAATGTTAATTTTCATGTCAAAAATGTTGTATCATTATGCAAAATCCAGTTTTGAAATCCCACTGTAAAAGAAGTATTAGCAGAACTCTTTAGAAACATAGAGAGTCTATTCTCAAGGTCTCATGCGTTACCTTGACCTTAGTGGTGGCAGTGAGCAGAGTGTAGTCTGGGTTTTCAACACACTCCTGTTTGAGCTGCTTGGCCTCCAAGCCAATGAGCAGGTTGAAGTGTGTGGCGAGGTGGCGGCGCAGCAGCGTCTTGTTGGGGGGGATGTTCAGCAGCAAAGCCATGGTCTCCACGTTGAACCGTGGCTCCAGAACCTGAAGGGAGAGGCGGCGGATTAGGAGTGGATGCTTTTAGGAGAGAGTCTCGGTTTCCCAGCACGACTGAACACTGGACCAGTCTCACCATCAGGCCTCCGTGCACGCCGCTGCCCCGCAGGTTAGGAGCGTATTCAGCGAGGTCCACCGAGCGCAGCCACTCCATCACCCTGTGGTTGGTCCACTGGGAAATCTCTGCTGGAGAAATATTGTTCTATGGGTACAAAGCAGGGACAGAGAATTAGAAACTGCAAGTATGTTTACAATCACAGCTGTGCATTATTAAATGAGAATGTAGAACACGCTGCTAAGCCCTGTCAAATCATTTTTCAGGTGACGGTTGTGTGGACGCACCTCGTCAGACGGCCTACGACGCAAGCAGTTGGGCTCGTAGTTGTTGAGTCGGAGCACTTGGATAGCTCTCTTGATACTGAGGTGATGCAGGACACTCCCCACTTTCAGAGACAGCAGGTCATCCTGAGGGACAAAAGGAGACATTGGTGAAAAAAAAATTCAAATCATAAAAGTAATTAAAAGTTCAATTGAAGCTGCAACAAAGAACTAATTATAAAAGCAACATAAACTTTAGCAGTAAAAATTATCATTTTTTGGCAAAGAAGCCCTTTGTAAAGAAATCACAGAGGCAGACGCTGTGGTGAGACCAGGCCATCTGCATCAAAGCTCATCAGACTCTATGCAATAATCCTAATGTGAGATGGCACTGGAGTTGTCAGACCTACTTATCCGCAGGGTCTGCGGAGGGAGCACGTGTCTCGCCAACACTCACCACCGTCATGTAGTGCAGCATGCAGCCATCCACCCTCCCCTCATCAAACTGCGTCTTATACTGAGGCAGACCGATGTCATCTAGCCATCCTGAGAGGAAAGGGAAAGAGTCAAAGTGTCATAAGCAGGAAGTCAAGTTGACAGTGACGTATAATTCAAAGTAAAACTGACCAGCAGGGCATTAATAACTGGCACTCACTCGTCACCCAGTTGTAGTCCAGCTTTCCCTTACTATCCTCCTCCTCTGATCCGAGGGCCTGCAGAGCCAGCTGCAACTTCTTCCTGTGCAGCGGGTGTTTGATGCCCAGCTCCTAAACATCCGCAAGAGACATGTAAGGAATACACACATCCCTGAGGTACCACGTAGGAAGTTCAGCAGCAAGAATACTTTGCCAGTCTGCCAGCTTTGCTAATCTTGTTAAATTCTTCTGCTTCATCTCACCCTCTCCAGGTCCTGTTGTGAGGCCTGTAGCAGCGTCTGACCAGAGGAAATCCATACACGAGCCATGTTCACATAAAGACCGAGACCCTGATCCTGCAGCCAGTCACACACCTGATCCTTTGACCAGCGTGCAAAGGGAGCGTCAACTTCACTGAGAAAAAAAGAGAATAGAAAAGTCAAAACTTTAAAAAAAAAAGTATAAAAGTAGTAGCAGTATAAAAAAGGAACCAAGCAATACATACAATTTTAAATTGTGAGCATAATACATGCATTTGTGACGTCTTTGTTATCCCGACAAAGACTGCTTTGTCAAAAAAATCATCACATGATCTCTGAATTTCATTGTACACCAACAATTCAAAACAAGGAAACCACATTCTGAGTCATTATTCAGGCTGAATGCACACTTACTTGTTGACTCTTTGGAGATCACGAGACCAACCCAGTCTGGGTCCCGCTGTGGCTCGCACTCCACCCCTCTTGAACTCACCCTCTGGTAGGTTGTCATCCAGGTTAAATGTGGTAGACTGACTCCTTTTTAGCCTTAAAAAAACATGACATTCAAGTCCATATATTAAAAACCTCTAAAATTACCAAAGTAATAAAATACATTGCACATTTTTTTACATTTCTAGCTGAATCTGAAAGTGTTGCACGTAAACATTTATGTTCATTATTCTAAAAGGCACTCAAATTATTTTGCCACGTTTTTTTATTACTCAATTAAAGAGTTACATGTTTTAATATTCTTAAAGCGCTAACGATTCTAATGTAATTTTCTACTCACTTCCCAAAGAGTTTCTTGATTCCTCTGGATTTTTTCTTGCTCTCCGGGGTTGTAGGGAGTGTGTGGGTGCTGTCGCTGTTAGCCGACCGCTGTGGCAGCCCGGCCAGATCCAGATGGTCAGTGCCCTGTCGCTCTGTTTCGGCTGTACAAACAAATGCCCACAGAAAAGCATCAGCATCAAGAGCATTAGTGTGGGAGACATGCACAGATGGGTGGAGGCAGAGCTGCTGCACAGGGTCAGTGGAGACACCCAAGAAAACACTCAGGCAGACACATGACATCTCCTAGACCTATGGGCATAAAAAAAAACAATACCTTCTCTAGTATGTGCATGCACCGGACACGGCTGATGTCTGACTAAGACTGGAACAAAATGGTCTCATTTCATTGGATAAAAAGGGAGTTCACTAGCTGTTTTGTTTTAGATTTTTAGTGGAAGGCCTTCAAGATCCAATTAAATAATTTTATCTGATAATCTGGATCTCAACACAGACTTTGGGGAAGTGTTTGACTGAAAAGAGTGTGAAGAGTGTAAACAGATACATGCAGGCACATCAGCATACACAGCAGACTGGTTGCAGCCTGAGACATGACAGGATAAAAAAAAAGATGTCAGCTGAGTGGATGAGTTTAGAAAAGGCCAAAGTGTAGGATATATTCAGTAGTTTTGTTTGTTTCCTTCAGAGAACTACTGGAGCCCTACAATGACCTGTAGTCTATATACTGTACCTAGCATAGGCGCACTTGCACTCCGGCTGCGGTCTTCATGTGTAACAAATCACACGAAAGGGTCCAACAGAAAAAGAACAAGAAAAGGGCAGAAATTATGATTGAAATAACACGAGGATTGGAGGGGTGGAACAAACATGGACGTGTACAGTACACACACAAAATAAAAGCACATACACAGAACGAAGGGCATCCAACGGCACAGAAACTTCCATAATTAAATGGGGACCACAGTTCGTGTGGGCGGCAAATTATGGTCTTGGTTCATATAGTGTATTCCATGGGTGTGGCTTGGGAAAATAAACAGTAGTCCATGGTGGAAGAAAAACCCAGTTCCACAGCTAGCTTAATGTCAAAATACAGACCGAGTCACCCTTTGAACTTGTCCTTATCCAGCTGTCAAATCATGTGGTTTGCTCTTACCAAGGTTAGGGGTACTGCCGGTCTTCTTGCCCCCACGGATCTTGAAGAAGCCCTTTCCAAAAGATAAACGAGCCTTTCTTGAGCCAAAGCTGTCGTCCTCCGTGGTGGCAGGCAAGGTGGCAGAGGGACCCATGGGTGGCTTTTCACAGATCTTACTGATCTCTTCGCTTGTATTCTGAGAGAACAAGACACATTACTCCTATATGGCTATTATGTTCATACATACTGTATTACAAGAACTGGTCAAGTGTTCTATGCCAAACTTGTAGCAGAACATTTGCCTTTAGAATAAAAAATGTTGTAACTTTTACTGTCAAGAAACCGAGTTAAGGATGTAGACTGCACACAACATGCAGTATATTCCAAAGGCTAAAAACACTTAAAATGCACCATTTCACAGACAAACAGCACGAGATGAAGAGAGAGCGAGTACAATTTGTAACAACATTGTAAGAAGTAATGGTATGCATTACTGTTTTGGGCAAAGTTCACTGAAACAGGACTTTTCCCCCCATTATCATCCATCTTTTCTGCACTCAAACACACATTTTTACCTTTTCATTATTGCTCCTATCCAGCTGCTCCTGGCTGCCAGTCTTTGTGGTACCTGGGCTGCTGAAATGACAACGCATAAGAAGGCACACTTTACTCATAGCAGTGTAGTGGAAACAGTGAGCTTGTCTCACAGGGTCATGAGAAGCAGCAGTGAGGGGCTAGAGGACAGGAACTACTGTTACATACATTCTCCTCATGTGCAACTTGAAGATGGCTACTAAGGAATGTCCTCACACTCTGTGTGGCTGCAGCAAATGGACAAAACAGAGTATTGCTAGTGTGTTTAAAGTACAGCTCCAAGCAGTATTTAAGATCTCATGCTAGGTCTGTTCAAATCTGATTGTTTGCACTACTACTGTGCCTTCTATTGATGAAGATACCATTGCATTAATTGACAGGAAACTATGTAAACACATGGCACACCACCACATACATTTTACTTGCTTCAACTAAATTAATGTAAATATGCCAGTCAATGACATCAACTATACTGAAACATACATATCAGCTACATAAAACCAGTCAGTAAAACCTGCAACCTTTTCTGGACATTTTATTTATGCATTCATTAAAATAAGCAGTGGCCCAAAAATGTAAACATTTTTAGTATGTACTTGAGAAAAAAAACTACATTGAACTTGACAGGCTGTAAAACAATGTAAAGTATTTTTATATTTCACCTGTCTAAGTCTGTCGGTACAGACTCTGATACTTGTTCTGGATCTGAAGGGCTGGTGGTGGGTGAGGGCTCTTCACTCAGTCCATTGAGGATCTCCAACTGCACAGTTCAGAATGAGAAAAGAACACAGAAAACAGAAAATACACTGTTTAATCTGCCACCTTAAAACACCAACTTGCATATTCCCCTGGGGCCGTGAGAACACAGCAGTCTAGATCTGCTACTGGCCTGTCTAAAAATAGAGAACTGACAGGAGATGTTTTTCAGTTAATTGGATGTTGAGCCCTTCAACACTCATTTCACAAGTGTGACATTTTAGTGAGCGATTAGTGTTTTACTGAGCATTTTAGAGTTTAATGAGATTTGAAGTTGCTTGAAAGGGAAAAGGTAAAAACCTACAGTACAAAAGTCAGTGGCACGCTATACATTAGAAAGGTGATGCAACCAAAAATAAAGTAGTTTCCAAAAAACATTTTGTTAAAGATCTTATTTTTATAAGACTGAACTTTCTTATGAGTTTGTTTTAATAAAATGTTTTATTATTTCATGCTGTGTACTGTTGGCACTTACTTTTCCAATGAAGCCCCCCCAGTAGCAACTGTTGGATTGATTTTTAGATGCTAGTATTTCGGACACCACATCATACTATGTTTCACAAACCTCATCTGGGCTCATCCTTTTCAGTTGTTCAGCATCTGTAACTTCATGCTGTTCTGACTCCACAGAGTTGGTTAACAAGAATACGATGGATCCATCAACATGACTCTCGACATTCTCGTCATCTTTGGTTTTCTCTGTAGTGGACAATGAATAAAATGCAATTGAAAAATTTGCCATATAAAATTAAAGTTTGAAATTTAAAGATGTAAGAATCAGTTGTTGACACTGAAAAAAGGTTAGAGAAGAAGACTTACTTCATCCATTGTCTCTAGACAGAAAATAAAGTCAAATGAAGTACAGAAGAAAGTATAATAAATGTATGTATCAGTAACCAGCAAGCTAAAGGCAATACAAATACTCATAGCAGGCAAATAGGAATGGAAAAACACCATTAAGGGCAGTTGTCAAAGCTGCCCCTGTCCTCAACCGCTTAGAGTCGAGGAGAATAAAGCGGACTACTAATGTAAAGTATACACACTATGTGGTTAATGGGCTAAACCATGCAGAATCACCTACATAGCTTTCAGGGCTGCTTCTTTATCTGTGACATCACATTAATATTAATTATCAACTCCGACATAAGAGTTGTCCAAACCTTTCTTCCCTTGCACTGACATCACCATTTCTTGAACTTTCTTATACCGCAGCAGCGACTGCTTTAGTTCCTCAATCTTACGATCCTGTTGAAGAAAAAGACAGTAAAAACCACAGTGAGGCAAATTTTTCCAGGCAGTAGAGTTGAATCACTGTGTGATACAAAGTGAATCAGTTTGTCAAATGTACCTTCTCTTCATTGGCTGCCATCAACGATTCAACTGCCTTTTTCATTCTCTGCACTTCCACGTCTGGGGAGGAAAGAAAATGATTACAGACACAGAACTATAGTATTCACGTGGGGATGGATACTAAGCCTGAACACACAGGGTGCAACTGGAGGATTTCATACATTCAGACCATACAGGCCGCAACATTACTGACTTGTTACTCCAGTAACATCACAGCCACGGTCTCGAATTTATACATTGTTTTCTTGTGTGAACAGGTGATTCACATATTTCACTTTGGTAGAACATTTTCACTTTTCAAAACAGACACTCAGCTACAAGGCTGTGAGCAGTCAACCCTCAACATGAGCAATCCTTGGGATTTTTCAAACCTCTCCACCACAGGTTTATTATGTCCAAGTAATTCAAAACAAAAGGCACATTATCTAACAAGAAACTAACATACTGGTCAATAGGGCTTGGGGCACATCAGTCGAAAATCAATAATTATCATGAAAATGTAAACTCCTTATTTCTTTAAAGTTCAAAGGTTGGTTTATGATCCTGAATAAAACCAGGTAGTTAATTGTGATTTTAAACTATCACATTTCACAAATATTAGGTATTATAATTTCTCACTTTCTGCATGTTGTACTGGGTGATATCGTTTCATATCATGAAACAGGTTTGTGCTGTGTCTCTGATGACACTGCGTTTTCTTCATGTCGCTCTTTTCGCATACTGGTATTTTGCTTATTCCGGTCCAATTACAGGCCTGTTAGCCACAATAGTTATTGTTTTATTTTATGCTTTTGTACTTGTTTGAAGATCTGTGAGAAATAATATTAATCTGATATTTTAATAATAATAAAAAGCATTGATTATATAGTCCACTGTCTGTGCAGAGTCATGTTGAGGGGGTCTGTGCACTGAATGAAAAATGGAATTGTTCAAATAAGAGAGAGATCGCTGATGGGGAAAGGGACAGATATGAAGACAGCACTCACAACAAAGATACTGTCCCACGACACTGAACATGACAACAACATTACATGTTAGGAGGGCACACAGGCTGTTTGTGTGAGCAGAGGAAAGTTTAGAGGAGTATGTGGAGAGATATTGAGGGAGGTGATTATTGTTGGAGGATATAAGGCAGGAGGATGAGTGAGCAGCCTGAATGGTTATGACAAACAACACAATTCATTCCTCATTCCTGTTGAAAACACAAAGCAGACATTCCTTGCTGCTGCTCCAGCATGGACATTAATAAATACAGATATTCAGCATTTGAATGACCTTGATTTTGTTCCGTTCAGTAACTCAAAACATTTTAAAAGACTGGTGATGTGGTGCTCTGTGGTCAGGTATTAGCACTCCAATGGGTTATGATGGACAAGCAGAGTTCAGGTGGCTCATGCCCATTCATGCAAACAGGGGTTGAGATGGGTGCAGTAATAAAGTGCAATAATAAACACAAGCATAAGAACCCCCCTTACGTTTTTCTTTCAGCCTCTTTCTAAGAGTTTCGTCTGGATGAGAGACTAAACAGGACAAAGAATTATGAAACAGAAACTGGTTGGTTGCAGATTCTGAATTCTTTCTGAGTCAAGCCTAGTGCCTTGCTAATTAGACACAGATATTAACACTCAATCATTTAACATATGGGTTTAAACATCATGTATGCTCGTCTTGAGTAAGGCTTGAGATTCGACTGGCTTTCCCACCTCTCTCTGTGGGATCTGCACTGCTGAAGGCGATGGCTTTGAAGCCGGTGTCATCCTGTAGCCTCCTCATCTCTCCATCTTTGCCCTCCAGCTGCCTCCTCAGCATGGCTAGCTCTTCCTGTCCAACAGAGGACAACAGTGAGGATATTTCCTCCACACAGACACTACCTCCCTCACCAAGCCCAACTCAACACAACAAACAAACCACAACACAAAGGTTCACAGATGCTGACGTGGCGTACAGGCACGCAGGCCACACCTGCTCTGGAGGGTAACGTGTGTGAGGTGGGTGGTAAGCACTGATGTCTGAAAGAGCTGGGGTAATAACACATACACGAGCCGTTATACAAAAAAAAGACATGTATTAGTGAAAGGAATAGGAATCAAGCATGAGACAAAAGGAGGTTTAAAGGTAATAAAGATGATCAGAAGAAAGGAATATCAGTGTGACAACTGTAAAGAGGGATAAAGAAAAACAGAACACTGCCAACTCTTGACAAAAACACAAAATTAAAACATTCCTGTGGTTTGAAATACTTTTGCAGACCTAAGGAAGTGGTATTTCTGACTACACTTGACTCTGGGCATTGTACTGTACTGTAAAGTTCAGTAAGTTTAGTGATTTCATTGGTTGCAAAAAGTGAAAAGCTTGCCTAAAATGGTAAAAATAAATAAATAAATTAAAAACACATCAAACCCTGCTACAAACCAGATATAATAATGTGTTCCCCCTCAAAAATAAAAACAGAAGAGGAGCCAAAGGGAGAGGTCATACAGCAAGCAAAACAATCATCCTGAGAAAAGCCAACCTTCATAGCCTGGAGTTTGTGCTCCTTCCTCTTTTTCTCATACTGCATCTGGCCCATTTTGATTTTCAGGCTAGAGAGCTTGGCCATTAGCGACTAGCAGTAGAGATGCAAACCAAGGAAGAGAGAGAAAATGGAGATGCAGGATGTGAAAGATAAAAGAGGTCCAGATGGTGGAATCCCCAATATTCAAACCAAGTTATTTACATTATAAAGCAAATTCAAACATGGACACTACTGATCAACCGAGTCCAAGAGCAGATTTGTGTCCCATGTGTAACTACTGCAAATGTGCTTTCCCTCCTTAAGTGTCAACTGAGATCAGGCATCGTCCAACATCCTCACGTCCAATGAACATGGTAACCTCCAGATCAAAGGGTGTTACAACAAACATAAATAACTCATAGCCTTAAAATCAGCCACCAGAATCTTTGAACCAGAATAAATCATACATAAAATGAATAAATCATACTGGGAGCTGTTTACAGAAGCAGGAGGATATTTGAACCTGAAATGTTCTAGTGAACTGGTTAAGTAGTGATTTGGCAAGAGAGTTTCCCTTCAAAAATAAAACAAAAGTTTTGTGCAGCTGGAGGAGACAGCTCGTGAAGAAACAAGAAGAAGATGTTAGTCATGAATAGTTTTTCATATAAACACTGGAAGTGTGCAAACTTCCCTTTGACAACTTACCTTTGTGGATTTAAGTTTCTTTTCGTACTGTAGTTTTTCACTCTCCAGTTCTGTCAATCTGTACCGCAGTTCATTTATTTCAAGAATCAAATCCTGAAAGAACAGAAAAGTGCGTATCACAGAATGGCAAACTTCTAACATACTGGTAATACTTTAATTCTTTATATTTTTTTCAAACGGCTGTTGATTTTCCAGTAGGACTCATTATGGCAGCTCTCACATGCCACAAGATTTATATTATATTAACCATTCATATAATTCAAATCTGATTTAACTCTGCAACTGAATTCCTTGGAGAGGAGACATTGAAAGCTGCAGCAGAGATGAAACGAGAGGAAACTGCTTGTAAAAGAGAAGTGATTTATGTGCTGTGAGGCAGAACACAGACAGCAGCTTTTTGTTCCAGTAGGGTGGAAGAGACAACCGCGCTGCTGCAACAACAACATGACGTGTTTGAAAGCTTTCCAAGTATTCTGCATGGTTCATCTGGGAGGAGAAATCTCTCCATCTCTAGTAAACAAATGGCTGACATCTTAATGTTTGAAAAGACTTTGACCGGAGGGTAGTAAATACAAATAAGGTCAAACAAAAAAATTAATCTGCTCTGTGCTGTAATGGTCTTTGCTTATAATCAAAACAAACACAGCAGGCATATTTGTATGGGATAGCCCAGTGAATGTTGACATTTTCTTGAGGTGCTAAGACATTTCTCTTTTTCTTTACTCAACACACAGCTGCTTTGAGACTGACAATAAAATAAGAAGTCCCTCTCCCACACAGGTGTCAGACAACATGAATGAGGGTTTGTTGTGTGTGGGCGAGTGTGTGTGTGTGTGTGTGTGTGTGTGTGTGTGTGTGTGTTTTGGGGTGAGAGAGAAAGGACACATGCAGAAGTAAAGAGAATTCCTGTCCTGAGAATTACCTCACTGTCCCTAAACCTGTCAAAGTCAAGTCTCTCATTGTCCATGGAGTTCAGCTTCAGCTTCAGGTTGGACACTTCAGACATCAGTTCAAGCTTCTGGGTCTCCAGTGAAGTTCTGCACAGAAGCTCCTACAATGATAAATGAAGGCCGTTAAAAAAAACAAAAAAAACATTGTGGTTGCTATGTGGTCAGTATTAGCAGTGAAAACAACATAGGCTGTGTGGGTATCGTTATAAATATTTAAAATAATAATATAGATGAAGCTGACAACATGTGCAAAGCTCATTAGTAACCACTGTGTGTAGTCTTATTGTTTGTCCCATGATGATGATTTACAAAAATGTGCAGGTTCAGTGCTTTGTGCTAAAGATAGACATGGAAATCGGCCAGCATTATCTCAATAGCTGAGCAACAAGGAGAAGCCCCTGTTACACCCAACACAGCAGCCCACTGGGAAACATGCATTCCTCAAAAAAAGCAGATGTTTGCTGACAGACAGATATGGACCCAGATCTTCCAGTTAAAAGTCAGTGTCCCTTCCACACATGTGAAGCATGCATAGCTTTTATTAGCGCACACACACACACACACACACACACACACACATACACACACACACACACACACACACACACACACACACACACCTGTTGCAGCATCTCCTCAGTGGCGTTAAGTTTATCCCTGTGCTCGTCCAAACACAAGTCCAGGTCTCGAATCTTCTCACCCTGAGCCTCCACCTGGTCGGTCAGCACACTCACCTGCATGGAACCAAGAAGTCACTCCTTTATGTAAAAAGAAAAATGTCTTCCTAAATCACACATAAATATATATAGTAGAGGTTTAAGTCTTTGTGGAACTGGTAAGATTATCTACGCTGGATGGGTACCTGAAGAACCAGAGACTCCTTATCACTCTCTAGTCGGGAAAGCCTTTCCTGGTAGTGGTCATCGACACCCAGAGAGATGTGCCCGTTGGACTGTAGCAACAGAACAGAAGATGGATTAGACAAAAAACCATAAGAGGAACTGATCTTTGACCTTTTAAAGTGCAGACATGGCTAAGTGGTACAGGTAAGTGAATCTATTCTGTGGATCGTGACAACACTGAAGGTTTAAGTGATCTCAGGCGAAATGCTCAAAATCAAAGCGTGACTGGCTACGCTGCTTTACCCTGCACAAGCAAAACCTTACATGGCCGAGGAGAAGGCTCCCATTCAGACTGTTGTACACAGAGTGAGTTACAGCATTACACAAAAGCTCTGGCATTTATCTGGCCTATAGCCCATCGCTCTCCCCAACACCACTCTGGTTCCCAAGAAGTCAGCATGTTTCTTGCAGCACACTGGCTGTGACACTGACAACACCAGCAGTTCATCTTGCATTCCCGGGGAACTCGGCAGAAGAGGACAGTCGTGTTTTCACTTAGCAAACAAGTCGGTCGTCTACTTGCACGCAGGACTGTTTGCCCACGCTTGTCTCTATTCATACAGTTTTAATGCAGCGCACAGATTGAACACAATCTTTGTTTGCATGTACTGCAAACAAGCTTGAGCACAGCTGGTTTGCAGTACATGCAGACTAAACCTCTTCCATAGTTACACAACTTAAACAGATTCAGACATTGGAAGTGTTCCTTCCTTCGCCAATATATCCAGGGTGAAATGGATTGAAAATCTCAAAGTAACCCAGAACCTTCAGCAGCGCAAATGGCATCAACTTCATGATACATGCTTCAATACATCCTGTATTTCTAGATAAAACAGTTATGGGACATTGCCAGTGAACCTGATCTGACCTGAGGCTACACTATAAGGTCCGTGTGGCTGTTTGTTATGATGTTTTTCAGTTCCAGTAGTACCTGATGATGAAAGCTCCATACCTGTGCCAGTTGCATAACCTCGTCTATTCAATGTCTTTACCACTGTTATTTTACAGATCTTAGCGTCTCATGTGTCTTTCCTGCATGTAAGGCTCTTACCATGTGACCATGGAGCCACTCGACCAGGCTGTCAGCTGTGGAGTCGGGGATCTGGCAGCGCAGGCTCTCCCTTTCCTCTGTGTCCATCAACTCCAGGACGCTCCTCAGGTCTTCCAAAAGGTGAAGCGCCCGCAGGCTGCCCATGAAAGGAGAGGTGGGCGACTGGCAGTCAAACAGCCCATTAGAGTAGTCCAGAGACTTGGAGCCTGATGTAGAGACACATTAAAAAAAAGTTAGAATCCAAAGAAAGACACCGTTTTACCATCTCATACTTCAAGTAATTATTTAGACTGCTCTTATACAGAGTGATTAGAGCACACATAGTAACAATTCACTAAGGCGTACAAAGGACAAGACTTTAAACACTTTAAAGTGTTTAAAGTATAACTAATAATATTGAAGTTACTAAATGGCTGTCAGAGGCTGAAGTAAAGGCAGCAATTCCAATCATGTGATTTGGAGACGACCATTAATGGCACTGCTTTGACATCTGATCCTCTCGAGCCTCGTCCAGTGTTTGTGAAGCCCTTTGCAACACTACAGTAAAGGGAAAATTAGGTCAAATGATCCATTGCGATACAATACCTGTTGGCATTTATTCATATTTAACAAGACTAGAACACTGGTGAACATAATCTATGAGCCAGGCATCCTAAATGAGCCCAAAATAAATGTTAAACCCCCTTTGACAAACATGGAGCTCCAGGCATCACGTGACGTCTATCTAAAATGTCAGCTCTGCAACAAACCATAACAAGACACGAGATAATCTTATCGAAGTTGACTCAAGCTGGCAGAGTTCTATATCTGAGACTGTGTTGCTTTATGCTTTGACAAAAAAAAATAAAGGAATCACATTATTGTAGAGGGAGGCAGAAGGAAGGCTGTACACACACTGCTTAAATACTCAAACTCAAATATTATGTAGCTGTTGTGCTTAATGCTGTAGGAGAACTTTACCTGCTATAATGCCGTCCATCTGCTCCAGGGCAGCCGCCAACATGTCGCTGGCATCAGACATCATCTTCAGTCACTGATAAACCTGGAGTGAGCAATAAAACCATTAAAAAAAACCTAAGCATTAAAAACTGTAATTTAATCATTTTAAATGTAGCTTTTGGCTCTTATCAAAAAGCATACAGATGCTGCACTTACACTGAAATGCACAATAATTAAAAACCATGTGAAGCAGTGCATCTAAATAAGGTTTTATTTATAAACAAGCTTCAGAAAGATCTCTGCACCTGCAATGTGTAGCAAGCAGTAACACAAAAAGAAAAGAAGGAATCTGACATCCGTGATTATTGTGACTACTAACCCAGCAGCGGGACGCATTAATCATCACAGTTTAGTCTACGGAATAACAAATCATTGTTGTAGTCGCTCTGTGTTTGAGATTATCAACAGTGCAGGATGAGGACAAATCCAGCAAACCAGCTACACTGGTGTTTTTCTAGCTTTCAAGGCAAAAAAGTGACGTTAAACGTGTGATTACAGGAGGTTCCCACCCAGGAATTAAGTTGTAACTGCAGCACATCCTCAACAACCCCCTATGTCTATAAAAAAATGTTTTTCATAATCATACATTCACCCATATTATATTTATAGACATACATACAGAAATATACGATATGCATGAGCTTTATAAACATACATTAGTGCCCCCCTTGTTGTTCCAGATGGTGCATGGTGTTCGTACACAATCATATCCATATACACACAACCCCCTACGTGTAAAAGAGGACAGTGCCTGGTAAAATAAATAGCATGTTTGTGAGATTGATTTGACTGTATAGAACCGGACAAACTGATCGATATGTAAGAAAAGCAGCCCATCTGAACGGTTATGTGATAACCAAGATCCGTGGCAGAGACAAACAAAAAAGACATGTGCTCCGCTTAGTTTTTCCATCTATGCTGCAAAGCTTGTGTTAATTTTTTGGTAGTAAGACTGATGAATAACGCATTTGAGAATATCAATCAGGACATTTACCTAAAATATCGGCACAATGAATGTCCTGCCAGTAGCACACTGGACACTCTGTTTGGAGCAGAGTAAAGATACATTTTAGTGTCCCAGTCTTGGACATCTGCCCAAGCAGCACAACAGACCCTTTATCATTGGGCGTTTAATCAAAAGGCTCTGCTGTATATTCATGCATGCTTACACACACACACACACACACGCACACACACACACTTATTTCGGCTGCCTCACATCCTGGGAGTGCCCAACACTAGGACACAGCTTTAAACTTTATGGAAACCACCCACAGACCTAACACTGTTATTTCAGGATTCCTGGGGTCACATTTTCCATTATGTGTAAAATAAGCATGCACTAAAACACAAGAATCATCACAACACAGAGTAGGCTGGGAGGGGATGAGAAGAACCAGCATGCCATCAGTCAGCTCCAGAGCAAAACTGCTGAGAGGTTTCCAACAGTTAAAATTCTGAATGTGGGTAAAAATGCTGCCAACAGTAACCGCTTGTCCTACTTCCTGCAGACATACACCGTTACATTTACAAAAGGCAGAAAGCATAAAACAGAATCTAACAGTTATTTCCAATCGTATGTTTATAGTTAGGTTAGGGAAAGATGTACTTAAACTACTTGAAGAATTCAAAAGATGACATTTAAATGGGCGCGCTTTCAGGGCAAATCTAAAAATATCATGCCCGCTAAAAAACTAACAATGCTGTAAGACCTAGTATTAGTATATAGTACAAAGATATACATATAGCTGGAATGGACATGCCTAAATACATGCGGTGGTTTTACTTTCTTCCAGACTGACATTGTTACTTAAGTACAATCCACAGCAGATTCAGGGAGGACTGCGACAGCTCCGAAAATGTATCCATGCTGTGGTGGATGATCCATTAGAAAGAACGAGAGGATCATAACCAACTCACTACCCTCCAACGACGAATGCACAGCAGAAATCCAGTTTTTAACAGCAGATAATGCAGTTTTGATCATGATGACTCAAACTGGAATGAAGACCTGCGGGGCATCCCACTCAAAAACCTGACTCAGCTTCTCTCTCGCAGCAGCAGAAAGACAAATATGGCTAAGGTAAGTTAACACATGGCTTTCAGCAAACACACTTCAAACACAGCCAACCAAGACCAGACGTGCTGCTCAGAAACCTGCTGTCCACGTGTCAATCAATGCTAAACACAAATGCTAAACGTGTCTAAAGAACCTGTCTGAGCACTTCCACGGCATCATCCTGGATTCAGTGGACACGGAAAGATCTCGGCACAAAGAATGCCTAATTACAGAGAAGCGCACTCTGATCTCAAGTCCTGGGATGCCTCCGTGGTATGTTAGTCATGTGTAAACACAAGAGGGTTGTCTAGCAAGCGAACAGGGTTACTTTGCCTAGGTTGTATTTGCTAAACAAAGGCTATGGATCAGAGTGTTTAAGAGCAGCAACAAATGACTATACACTTGATTCATTCATGAATTGTTTGTCTTTAAAATGTCAGAAAATAGTGAAAAAGCCCCTTATGATTTCTAAGAGCCCAAGGGGACATCTTCAAATGTAATATTTGGGGTTTTTAGACTGCAGTTAACTATTACGTATGACAAAGAACAGCAGCAAATCATCACATTAGAGCAGCTGAGCCAGTGACTGTCATTATTTGATTCATTCATTGCTAAAATAGATTCATTTTCTGTCAACCCACTAATTGTTTTAGCTCTAGTGTGTTTTTTTTATATTTTAGAGAATTAAAAGAACACCGTGGCGGATACATTATCTGTACCTGTGTTGGCCCTTAAGTATGCTCCGTCTGTGGAAGATTGCTATCAATGGAGATATCTCAAAAATCCCAACATGCACGCATCACTCTCAAAAACAAAGTCTCCCTGTCTGGCCTTCTATAAGCACTACTTACACCAACCATAAGACACACAGAGGGGGCTATTGTTCATGGTGGGGGGATATTTTGACTGAGAGGCATGAGAAGACAAAGACAAAAAAAAAACCTGCAATGCAACGCTACAGTACACATGGCATTTTCACACAACACCTGCCTGCATCTCTTCTCAGACCCAAAGAGCCTCAAAACAAAACCAACAGACAAAAAAAAAAGCTTTCAAAAAGGAATCTTGCCCTTTGGTGAAAACAGCCATATAATTCATGGAGACATGCAGAGAATAATGAATACAAGGGGGAGAGTGGACCACTATAATGGCTTTTCAAATGCTTCAGCTCTAGTCCCTTCAGGCACGGAGAACCATTAAAGCTGATCTTCACTGGACGACTAAACAGAGAGCTGAAGTAATCCTGGGATTTAAAAAAAATGAGATTCCTCAGGCCCAGTAAACTATGCTCACAGGAAATAGAAAACAAAATAGAAGCCTCTGGGCCACTTGTCTCTTTGCGGAGAAAGTGTTTACAACAGCCATGCAACTGGCTTTAACAGCTTGTGTTGAAACGAGTTCGTAAAAAAAAAAAAAAGGAAAAAGGCAGTGGGAGAGAGGAATTTACAATCCAGGCATAAATCATGCAGCAGTTTGCTTTACTTGTTCTTTTTTTAATCCAGGTAAAATTAAATAAAAAGATCTGTGTCAATCTCTGCGGACACGAGGGGATAGATCCAAGTGTCACCACATAATGACACTTCCAATGTTTTGAGTCATGTGGGCCTCGACTCAGTCTTTACCTTCACACAATGTTTCCATGAAAAAAAAAAAGCTTATTTTTCTGGCTTCCTGTTTTACCTCAAACCGTAAATGATATGTTCAGAAAACGCTTAGGCGAAACAAGGGTAAGCTTATAGTCATCATAAGGCGAGGTGTTTTGGGGCACTAACCACATGCTCTGTGCCATTAAGAAGATGCTTAAAATAGTTATATTATGAGCAAACTGTTTGCTGTGTAAAGGAGCTAATGTTATTGTCTCCACGTTTTTGGGTGCATGAAACTTAGCGGCGCAGTAAGCAGGCTGCGTGTCCTCTGATTCATTGGGTGTAGACGCAGTCGGGGCAGACACCAGCCGCCTGCAGGGCGCTGCTCTGGAATAACCTGAAGCTATTTCCAACCTGAGTGAGCAGGCAGAACACATCAGCACTAATTTTATACCACCAAACAACGGGGGCCTATGTGAAAACAAGATGGGGTTGCAACGCTGAAGGAGACTTTTCTTTATCTTTAGACCGGCTGGAACTAAAAATAAGAAACTGCGCAAGGTTGATGCAGTGTAAACACACGGAACAAAAGATGGAAATTGAGTTTTTGAAATAAAGAGTTTGCGAGAGTTTGTCCTGCCCATGTGTATGGAAAAGATCACAGCAGCAATTCATTTATGTTGGATGGCTGCACACATTCTTTTCATATTACACACGACTGCGCTGCTTGTACCTTAACTTGACTTGGAAGTTATTCGTCTTTGACATTCATGCAAAAAGCAATGCAATACTGAATAGTGCACACGTGGTGCAGCGGGTTAGGTTATGTAAAGGTTTACACACAAGTGTTGGTTTGCTGTGTACAAGACTCCAGATCAGTAAAACAACAAATACTGTTGCTAGTTGAAGTTTCACAGGCCAACTTGAACATTTTTTTACCATTCCTCCTAAATAAATTCTGTGCATTTTTTTGTTTCACTAGACTGGGAGAAGGTGAAATGACCTGTGAGTTTCCATACAATCTTAACAATAATTCATAAAGGAAAAAAAAACAAGATTTAAATCACATCACAAAGAGACACCTCAAATACCACACACAAGTTTGTCACAAGTAAACTTTAGAAACCCTCCCCCACTGCAGAGGCAGGAGTAACAGAAGCTCAAAACTATTAAACTGATGGGTATAACTACCGAATCATTCCCATGAGAGCATCTGGTGTCTGGTTTTCAGACAGTTCTGTTGTTTTGGGAAGCATTTGAGAAGGGAAACCAAACAGTCTTAAGAGGTCGACTGGAGGACAAGACAACAGCTGATCAAATGTCATAGCTTAGAAAAAACAACTCAAGACAGTAAACTCTGGGCAACCTCGCTTAGTTTACAGCCCGGGTCAATTCACGATCATACCAAAGTAAATCTCACCAGTCAGCACCACCTCAAGGCAACATCGAACCAGATGAAGTGAAGTCTGTGCTAAAAAGAGGTGGCCTCAGGCACTGGGAGTAAATTACCACAATGTCTGGCAGAGTCTGGAGTTGTGGCCAAGTCACAAACTAACGTTAGACTGACTTTCTCACGACAAGAACCTTTAGATCCCCGCTACATAGTCCTGTCCTAACCCCACCGTTGTGAGGATTCATATTTTGGTGTAAACACTGACGTTGCTTCCGCTGTGATGTTAGTCTGAGACGCAACAATTGTTAGAAGACGCAAACGTATGAGAACATTTGCTCTTTTGCTTTACTTGCTGTGCTAATGTGCAACAAGTGATATAAAGGCTAAATTGCGGGGGTTCCTGAAACCCTCTGGCGGGAGCCCCCTAATGTCCCAGGACCCTGAAAGTACTTTTAATACAATTTCACGGTGGAAACAACTAAAAAGTGACCTTTAACGTCACTA
The DNA here is from genome assembly GCA_036024295.1 of Nannoperca obscura. Lineage (NCBI taxonomy): Eukaryota > Metazoa > Chordata > Actinopteri > Centrarchiformes > Percichthyidae > Nannoperca > Nannoperca obscura. The sequence continues at coordinate 11,166 of JAVQJL010099848.1, read as the reverse complement.
CGTTGATAAAGCGAGCACATTCATCTGTTTGTTTCGACTAAACATGATCAACTCCGGGACCTGTTACTCGGCAAATGATAAATCACAGCCAAAACATCAGAAGGACTCACTTACCGAAACTCTGCTCGAACAGACTTCTGGGTTTCCGCTAGTTTGCTTCTTCTATTATTTACAAAAACTCCACAGAGCTTGGTTCCTGAACTTGTCCGTGCCCACCAGTACTACCCCAGTCGGTGCACATTGCTACGCCATGATGTCGAAGTGACAAGTTTGCTGGAAAACTTGGGACGTCATGGCTGGAAAATCCCGCCCTGCTGCCGGCTGGATTGGCCTGGGATACACGATGGGAGTCCTGGCGCGTTCACTGCAGCACGGAGAAGAGGGGAACCGTTCACTGTGAACAGCAACAGAAAGGACGCCGACGTTACTTGAGAAGCGAGTCATCTTTATTTGCCTGTTCATCTTTGTGCAAGCTGACCAGGAACTAACAGAACCAACAGTCGCTTCAGTTGACGGCCTTAAACGTGTTGAGGTCAATCATGCACGAAAACGTCCATGTTTTTGGTGAAATTTGAAAGCAGCATATTCCTCTAAGTCTGGGAGGTGCTTGTGTGTCACTTTTAAAGAAGCACAGGCGACATCAAGCGGTCGAGAGACGGTGGTGGAACAATAATCTTTTATGCTTACAAAGTACAAATCTACAATGCAAAAACAGTTCAATACAAGTACAATATGAGTTAAGAATTAAAAGTTTTATTTAAATGAAAGTACAGAAGCTTAAACAGCAAGATGCTTCTATATATCTTATATTTTAAAGTAAAAGTACTTACTTTTGAGATTATTATGTAACAAAGTATATTGCTACTGATGCATTAACATACACGTGTGTAGGTGGAGCTAGGTTTAACAGCTTTATAAGATGTTTGGTAGTTTATTTTAAGAACATTGCATCATATTTTTTTTATCTGGTGATATGTTTTGTAGGTAAAATCTTAGTCTGCAAAATGATTAGTAACTACTGCTGTCAGATTAATGTAGTGGAGTAAAAAGTACAGCATTTCCATCTAAAACGAATTGGAATAATTTAGTTACTTTCCAACATGGGTATGTGTTATGCATCTATTGCTGAGGCCCAGAACTGGACAGCAGACAAGCACCGATTACCAAGGGTATACAGGGCAGACGTTACAGGGCCCCGGGCAGTCAAGGAAAGCTGAGAGCCATGTTTTGCAACATGATTGGAAATGCTTTACTTAAATGTTATTTTTGGTATGTCACCTGGTGCAAGTTAATCTGGCCACAAGTCTAGAATGGACATCTAATAATATAATACAAGTAGTACAAGTACAAAGTCACTGTCTCTTAATAGCCATCATTTACTCTATAAGGAGAGACAGTCAGACACAAAGAACAGAAATGATCAAAACTAGTTCAAATGATGCAGCAAAGCAAACTAAGCATTGATGCAAACAGCAGAGGAATAATAATACAAAATAAAGTTGCAAGGCAGAAATGAATGCTTTTCATGTTGACTTAATAAAACCATATCTACATTTTCTAGTGCTCTCCCGTGTCTACCTTGAAGTTACTCAACAGACTGTGTTATAATTTGTCACAGTGAATAGAAGCTGCGTTGCTGCAGCGACTCCTGGAAATTGCAGTCCAAACATCGACTGGTTCATGTCTCTGCTCCCAGAGAATAAAATACCCCCCTTCAGGTCAACCATGGGTCCCCAAAGCGGTATCTCTCCTCAGGGGCCTCTCCACCTTCACCGTGCTGGGGTCACATTCCAGCATCTCCCTGATCCAATCATCATCCAGCGCTCCCTCTATGAACTCCTCCAGAGTGATGATAGCTACAGACATGAGGGCAGACAGTGATTACACACAAAGAGCAGAAGACAGACTCTATCAATATTATTTGGTTTTGTTCTCTCTTTGATCTACGCCTGTAAGTGTTAATATAGGTGAGCGACAGCTTAGTGGGTATCAATGTTAGTTAAGTACTGTCCACTACCTATATAATCCACGTAGGAAAAATATTAGTTGTACTGACAACCTAAAACATGCCCTCTATTGAATTACAAGATTACAGGGAAAAGAGCACATCCCATTCTGAGGCCCCCACCACCTTTCTGCACATAACAATAATAATATACCCCAGCTTTAGGTATATGCTTGCTTCATTTCATAAACCTGGTAACTAAATGACAATGTTAGATTAAAAGGCTTGTCCCAACAACTAAAATAAATGTATTTTGGCTTGCATCACAGGATTGACATGAAGGCTTTAAGATGATAATACCTTTTAAAAAGCAAATTTGGGTTTCAATTTTTTCATAATGGTACCAAATGGAACCACAGACAGAGAGGATGGGTGTGTTTTATAGGTATATTTGCCTTATTCTACTGAAACATAGCCATTAACTGTATGAGGCATTTTTTTAGGGGAGAAAATAAGGATTTACTATGAAGGTGAGTGTGACATATTTAATAATAACAGAAATAACAGTACACCATGATTTCAAGCAGAAAGGGAAAATAATTCTCTCACCATTATTGTCTTTATCTAATCGCACAAAGATCCTGTTGGTACATTCTTCGGCTGTAAGTGGGTTGGGTTTGGTTAAAGCAGCTGCAACACTCATCTGATAAACAGCCTGTGAATAAAAGGAAACACACACAGTTGGATTAAAAGATGCACTGTCTCAGGTCTCACCTCATAAGCTGTAGTTTGAAATGTAGGTCCAGGCTTTTGCTTTGGACAGAGTTTGTGTATGATACAGCAAATCACACACACACACACACACCTGCATGATTTCCAGCATTTCCTCCTTTGTAATGGTTCCATCTCTGTCTTTGTCATAGAGTTTAAACGACCACCGCAGCTTCTCCACAGCTGAACCTTCAATAAGCATGCTGATGGCCATAACATACTCCCTGAAATCCACCACACCATCCTAAAAAAAACACCCTTTGTTTGTTTGATATTCACTTTTGTTGGTGGTTTTCACTTTATGATGCATTTTTATGATATAATGGCATTTGTTATTGTCCTGTTAGTGTCATAACAAAAGTATTCCTCCAGACTCATAAGATATACAGTCATTCACAGTACTTTGCTTACCCCATTATTGTCCAGTGTGCGGAATATCTGTTCTGCATACTCAGCTGACTCACTGCCAACTGTTCCATTGCAGAAATGCCTTTGAAACTCATGAAGAGTGATCAGCCCACTTGGACATTCATTAATAAACTTTCTATCACAATTTTTTTTAAGGGAGAGAAAATAACACTTTCAGTTATTGTAATACACAAGAAAACACAAGGGAAGTCTGGATGATTTGTATCCGGAGAAACGTGTCCTTTAAACAAACAATTAAGGTCAACCCATCCCCATCCTCTGGAGATTACACGTGTTTGGAAGCTTGTTTACACCCTGGGATGTTAGTGCTAATATAATTAGACCAAATGATTTTGAACCACTTTACTACAACATGGCAAAGTAAAGCTAATCTTCGTAGTCATGGAAATAAAGAAGGGCTAGAGACATGTAGCTCACACAATGGTGTAAAAGGATAAAAAAAAGTGAAAAAATGTAAGAAACAAAATGCCAGAGTGTAGATTTGTCTGAAAATATCATTCTACATAACAAAAAAAGATACTTAGTGCTTCATCAAAAATCTAGTTTAAGCTGCATACAGTAGTAGCTATGCATGTTGTAACTTTTTACAGCTCAAATGGTCACCTTGAACGTTTCCACTCCCTTCTCTCCTTCACTTGAACAGGCTTCTTCTACCTGAATACACATAGTGTGGAGTGTGGACTTAACAGCTTTTCTGTAGGAATTTCAAAAGCCAGATAAAACTCTTACCTGAACCACTCGTACAGCTCTGTAACATAAGACTCCCCTCTCCTACACGGCAGGGTAGCAGCGTGGCCCATTCTGTAAAGGAGCAGCAAAAGCTCTGCATTCCCCACTGACTTTATATACATAAATAAATCCCAGCTTATACCATCCTTTCTTAATTGCACCAGCCACACTTGACAAATTACTTAAAGCTAGCTCTGGGCTGTAAGTGGGTTCAGTAGAAGGCAAATGTAATTACACAAAAAGCAGGCTCAGTCTGCCTCACTCAAGTGGCAAGAGGTTGATGAAATGTTTTGAATTCAGCGTGGCTGTTAAAGTATTCTTACTCGCAGCCTATTTGAGCCAAATATAGATATCTGAAAATACGCCCAAAGTTCTTGTTGAGGTTTTAGTAAACTAATATTTATTAACATGACAAACTGGGAACACAGCCCTAGACATGTTGATAGTAGCAGCAATATGGCAAAAGACAAATACATTAAGTGCTTCCTCTGGAGCCCAATAATCAAACAAGAATGAACTTATATAGTGGCAGGAAGTGGTACAATAGAGGCAGTAACAAGCTCTCAACAGCCCAATATAAGCCCAAAGGTTCAGGTCCTTCCTCCTGTAGAGACAGTTCGCTGTGTCAGCGCACGCACAAACACAAGTCTGTCTTAACTTCTCAAGTGTAATGACACATTTCAAAAACCAACAATAAATGATACAAAAGCAACATAGTAACTAGACACTAAGCAGGGCATGAAATCAAAACGTAATGTTCCCTAGCTTACAAAATCTACTGTTTTATTTCAAACTGAGACAGAAGCAAAATATGTGACATCTCAGCAAGGTACATCAAAGTGAGATCAACGTCTTAGCTTTCTGGGGAAATCACAACTACAACAGTGCAATGATTGAAGAAGAAGTACAGGGGAAAAAAAGAAAAACTAGTACAAAATGGACTTTAAAAAGACCAGCCTGTGTCTATGGCACAACTCCATAGCTCTGGTTGTTTGGTTAGGTAGTGAGTGCTGAAACCAACATGTGCAGCATCCGTTTCATCTGCGAGCAAGCCTCCATTTCATTCACGATGTGCACAGTTTGCCATGTTGTGTCAAGTTAATCCAAGGATACATTTTAGCCCTCCTTTCAAGCCTGGGGAGGTGCCGGGTGGAAGGCAGTCTCCATAAGTAACACAGGTTTATTGTGTGTCCAAGCAGACATGTCCAAAGGCACTTTGGACACAGGAAGAGGGTCCTCGTGAGTCCAGCTGCTCCGTCCACTGGCTCCTCGTAATTCAAGCCTTAGAGATAAATACAGTATTGTTGATGATTCACAACAACCTTGTCTATCCTCGAAACAAGAGTTCTTATCGGAAAACCCATAACAGACCTCATGAAATGACTATAAATCCTGTCCCGAGATACCAATATGGACAATGGCATGGCATAAAAGCTACACAGTTCCATATATTGTATATTTGGGCAGCAATACAACCACTGATGTTTTTGACTGGCTGGTTTAGGTAATTAGGTACTAATGATTGAGGATAGATACAGATACAAAGTCTAAAAACCTTTAACAATATCTTAAAATAAAATTAACATATACTGACTTTATTCTTTCACAGTCAATAGGATATCAAACAAGCCCAAAATCAATGTGCCATGCACCAAATGATATAGAGGGATTTCAACTCTTTCAGAGTTTGAACAATTTGCATTCACTACATGTTGGGATTTTGTAACAGGGGAAGTCTACGAAAGTGCTTACATTTTTAAAACAAGCCAATACACTATAATAGAACCCTGAATCAGCAATGCTTAAACTGCCAATCTTTTTTAAATATCAGAGTGACATAATTTGACATACTTTGGTAATTCATAATTGTACCTTAAAGCGACTCATAAGGCCATGTGGCTCACAGCAGTGGATCACTAACATAGAGATCCCCACATAATAGTTACCAATGTTTTGTTAGTAATATCCATGATGTGCAATTGTAAGCATGAGCAAATCAAAACTCTATACGAGGTAAATCACATCCACACAACTCTGTGACTCATTCAAGTTCTCACCAAATGTCATATTACAATCAGCAGTATGTCTCACTGTATACCCTCGAGTTTTTGAGTCATGCATGGTATCATTTGACAGTTACATGGAGAGAGACAAAGGACCATACCTTAAAATTTTGATGGAATGATAGCTCTGCATAGCATAATCCCGTAACAAATGCATGACAACGTTGTGTGCCTCTGACAAGCACATGAAACATGAACATGTCTTTTGAAACCCTGTCAGTGCATAACAGTACATGGAAAAAAAAACAGCTTGGGCTATGGCTTACCTGTGAGATTATAAAGCTGACATTAAGTGTAAGAACACAGACGCACAGGTGAACAAGTACAGACTCATTACGAGACACCACACATGGTACATGTACAGTATGTAGAGAAGCATGTAAAACTGTTAAACTGTAGGACAAAAATACTGCTTCAGTTACTAAGAACTGTGTCACTGTGTGTTTAAATGAGGCGGCTCTGTTTCCATCACTCCCTGAGTTATCACTTCTACCATCAGACTCAGAGATCAACCTCAAACATGTACTGATAAATGTCAGATGTGAAATGGGTTCGCTGCTCAGCCGTTGCTACCAATTTCAGCACCTGAAAGGTGCTCTTTCACTTGGCATGAAGTAGCACGGTGGAGCTCATGAACCCATGAACGGCCAACCACCAAAACTGGCTGCTCTCCAACAAATTTATGAAGGTGGATCATTTTGGCAAAGAAATGTTAAATGTTTAGAGCGATAGGGCAAATAAAATCCAGGACTAAATGTCTACAGACGTGTACATAGAAAAAAATGAAAATATTCTTCCTATGCAAACTATCCCTTTAAGACAGAAATGGCCTGAAGACATGGTGTTTGCGATCATACCAAATCCACATATATACAGTATGTCCAAGTCGGTATACAAGGGAGGAGGTTACTGGACTGTTTTCATAGAAAATGTTCAGATACTGACAAGAGAAAATCACAGAGTGGCACATCATTAGGTGACTCAAAGTTAGAGGTTATTGGAAGTGTGGTTTGCCGTGGTACACTGGCTACCTACGGCTTGGGACCTGAGGGGTCACAGAGATGGGCCAGGTTGTCAAGGTGTCTTATTCGCATTTTAATTATTAAACATACAGTACCTAATCCATTTAGGCCTTTAAAAATAAAACATGAAATCGATTCAGTGCAATTATTTTTTTGCATTGTCACTCCCAGCCTTTGTTTAAATGTCAAAGGAGAGAAATATAAGCAGGAATCCAGAGCCACCGTACATCATGTCACTGTCATTTGTGTTCATCTTCAACCTGGTGACGACTCTTCAGTTGGACGGAGGATGACAGTAGATTTGAGGAAAGCAGTGAGGAACAGCTTTTCAGGGCAGGCAGACCGCTGTAAAGCTTTAGAGGCACATCCTCCTTCTGAAGAGGGCAAGCAGGTGTCCCTTATTGTCATCGATCCCGCTCCGTTAGAGCAGCCACTCGAAGACTACACAGCTTATTGGGAAAAAGGTAACTAATAAATAAAAAAGTCCTTTAAAAAAAAAGAAAAAAAAGAAAAGAATGCTGTGTCTTGGAGTAAGCATTCAAGCACTTCTTGCCATCAAAAACCTGATGGTCCAAGTGTTTTTGTAAGAGCAGATTCTAGAAAGACCAGTGCATCCCTTCAAAGTCCACAGCATCATCCAAGTTTGTGTCCGTCTCCAGGAGGCTCATGATTACGGCCATGGCTGCTTCATCATTGCTAAGACTACTAAGGCCCGGTCCAACCACGCTGTCCAAATCCAGCTGGGAGGTTTCCTCTGTGGTGGGATGGGGTGACAGGAAAAAAAGAAAAAGATTCAAGGTAAAAAGAGTTATAAAAGGAAAGGTCCTACATATAATTTAGAAATAAGCTTATTAACAGGATCAGAGACCGTACCCATGAGTGACTCGCCTCCTGAGAATGCAGCTCCCTGCGGCTCATCCTCTGAACTGGACTTTCCTGGTATCTCCATATCTGTTGCCTCTCCATTTGGCACCTAGAGACCAACAGAGGAGCAAATTAGCGACAACATGCCAAGAGTTTATTCAATAGAGGAGGAAAGAATCAAATCTGTGCCGGTTAAATTGTGCCATTAAACTTTTGGAGAAAATTCACCATCATTTCCCAGCTAATACAGCTGGGATTGCATCACATAATGGTTGTCCTACCTGTTAGAAAAGGCAGTCCTACGTATCAGCTAGGTGAATGAACAGTTGTATTGACCAGTAAAGTAAAGTTTAAGTTTTTAATGCTGCATTTCATATCAAATGTAGCATGTTGTTATGTGAATTTCTCCCCATTCTAAAGCAAAACTAAATACTGCATTACGAGTATTTTACTGCATAAAATACACAAAAATGTTTTAACATTATATTGAAAGCAGACTTGTGTCACTTCTTAAAAAAAGTGAACTTTTATTTAGTAAAAATAATACTCTTAACATATCGCTACATTCCATGAAACACCACACACCTGTAAGCATTTGTGGTGGGCTGGACTGAAAAGCTAGTCACAGTTTTGTGAATGAGAAAGCATTTTTTGGCTAATGACTGGGACAGATGCACCCATAATCAAAGACATACATGAACCAATACTTACATTGTTGCTGATTTGATTGTGAGTTTGTGGACACTTATCCTGGGGTACACTGAACGGGCTGACGTTACCACTGGAAGGCGAGGAGTTCATCCTAAAGCAACACAGACAAAAGTCAACTAAAAACTGCACAAAGTAACATTAACAACGAAGCATAGCAATTGTAGCTGTAAAAACACTGCGGCATTAATGTACAAGAAAATCACATTTACGTATCTCTGTCCCAGTTACAAAAAGTAAGAAGAGGACATCCTCTGTTGTGAGGTCACACCTGTTGAAATCCAGCAGCTCATTCGCAATCTGGATCCCAATATTTCCAGCATAAATCATATTCCCAGGTGTGGTGGTGATGCCTGGTATAATTGAAAGGGACTTCTTGCCATCTTCACACAGAAATAAAAAGGTAGGGGTGAAAGGAACAGACAACACATACTTCACAGTGCTATGGCCACGCAATCTGTATTTCTGATTCAGATACATCAATGATAATCTCTTTATAGACCATTTGAACCGACCTTCAGAAGTCTTGGAATTGCTTGACTGTTCAGACTTGTTTCCCGACCGACTGGTTCGACTGTGATCATGCCTGGTCACGTGATGAGAAAACAGGTGAGGATGTACATTCATCTCGGGTACAAAGAGATTTAGGTAATGCACAAAGGGACTGAAGCATAATACTCACGATATTACTGTGTTAGTTGACACTATGTATTCTACTTCTTTGGTCCAAGGATTTACAAAACTAAACCACTGACTCTGCAGAGTGACGAAGGAGCCATGTTTTGTTTTGAACTTATAGCTGTTGGTCTGTATTTTCTCTTTACTCCTCAGCACTGTGGAAGAAAAAGTATTAAACTTTTATCTAAGTAGGCCCTCATACTTAAAGAATATAGAATGTTATCTTAGCAGACACTGAAACATGCTAATGAATCTAAAACAATAAGAAAAAAAAAACAGTATGAGGTCACTGAAGAATGTAATTTACCTTTTCGATGTCTGTCAGCTAAATGCGGTAAGTCGTCTTGATGGAAGTACTCATAGCATGACGTCCCAAGCAATTCTTGGGGAAGATAACCAAGAATGGTTGTCGCTCTGTGAAAGAAAGGAAAAAGTAAAGTGTTAAAAGAAATACAAGTATATCATCTTAGTATGAATTACTTATAAACATACACTTTATTATTTAGAATACTATATGTACTCAATGTGTAAAGATTTGGTTGCACTTTGATAACAACAGTCTTTTCAGTGTGAAAGATGTCAGAAATGTCTCAATGATTATATATCATGTTAAAGCCATGCACCAAGAAATGACAACCCTCCGTCACCCCTTTAATGAAATTCAATTCTACCTTTGATCGACAAAGGTGAATTTGCCATCCATGGCATAGCGTGTGATGAACTCTGTGGGTTTAACTCGGACTTCTCCATTAACCTGGGGAGATGAGTGGGAGTGGACGCGCCCCACCGCCACCAGGCAGCTGAAGTGGGAGCTATCCTGCTTGTCTGCCTCGCCCTCCCCTTCTGCTCCCAGCTGACTGGTAGGCCAGCTGCGCATGTAGCCTGTACAGTGGACCGTGCAGTACTTCTGCGACTCTGTAGGCACACGCAGACACAAACCGCAATATACTTAATACAAAGATAGTAAATAGATGTATTCCTGTACACCAGCGTTTTTCAAAGTCTGACACTGTGGATGCACCTTCATGTCTTAAGAGCCCCCACCGCCAAAGTTTGAAATTGTTGTAGTTTTTTGTCTTTATGTCCACAGTTTTTGGACATTCTGAGCCTTAGTAATATAAATGACAGTACAATCAATATTAACAGATTTTTTCACTCCTCTGATTTCTTTGTCTTACTTTAATTCTGTCAATAACCAAGCTCTAGATTTTGGAATTACAGTTCCCATAATGCTTTGGGAGATGCAAACAGGAAGTATAATGTAGCCATGGATTCAGAGTTAGGCAATATGGGCTACAACTTGATCGTATTTTAGCCAATATTTGTTTACATTTTGGCCCCATTAAAAGCATGCTGAACTCGATATTAGCAGTTATGTTATGCAATGTGCCCACTGATGTACAGACAACTATCACTGGATTACTTTAATACCGAAAAAGACCTAAAAACGTGAGGATTCTAAGTCAAGTTCTGGACTTATAAGGAGTGAATTATCACTGACTTCTAAGTAGATTTATTGACGTTTATTCACAGTGGACATTGCAAATTGGGTTAAAATGTGACTGATTTAAGACTCTGAGAAGGAGTATGATTTCTGACTCAAATTGTAACTAAATGTAATTGTTTCTGATAAATATTTGTATTAGCTGTTATACAATAAATCAATAATCTGCTGGATCATTTTCCTACCTTTCTTTTTGGAGGTGCTGGGTTGGAATTCCTTCTCCTCCACTTTGACAGATATTTTGTTGTACTTCATGCGGCAGAAAAATGATCGGCGTGCACCTGAACACAGCCGTTCTGCACCGACAGGGAGATCAGCCTGAACCTGCAGACCAGCTGGAGACATGACAGGAGTGTTAATGTACTCTCCTTCTCTCTCGGCCGCGGTGGCTCGCGCGCCCGCGCGCCCGGGCGGGGGGGGGGGGGGGGGGGGGGGGGGGGGGGGGGGGGGGGG
>JAVQJL010099844.1:0-17540 GCA_036024295.1 Nannoperca obscura | reverse complement strand
CCCCCCCCGACGCGAGCTTTTTCGAGAAAAAATATTATTATTTATTTTTTTAACAAATGTGTGTTTACAGATTACCTCGTTCTTGAGCAAGTCATTTCCTACCCGGCGATGACAGGCGTGGGGGGTGTGCACCCGTCCACCACTCACGTTGCAGCGCGCGTCTTGCGCCCACCCCTTTTTGCCCGCTCCGTTCAGAGACGTCGTCGACGTCGTTGTTTGACTTTGAGGTTTGTTTGCAGTAGATAGAGGAGGGCCTGTCAATAACATACCTTTCCCTTGATAAACACCAATGTGTTCTGCTACACTCATATCGTTGTGTCGCCACTCCCCTTCACAGCCACAACGATTTGGATTGGATAAAGTGCCTTTTCAAATTATATAATAAGTGATTTGCTACAAGGATGTATCAGTTTATCTATTGTTTTGCTTCGTGTGTGGTTCAGCTACGTTTAAATCAGTGACTTGTCTCGGTGTTTGTACAGGCTTTCAGTGGCTGGTACAGACACGTGAGCTCCTGTGGTGCCACTTGTTACTGTCCTGCTCTTGACAACGTGCGGCACTGGTCTTGCCACATGGTAATATTTTTAGAATTACTGCCGTTGTATAACCAACTTGAGGGACATAGGTACGAATGTCACAGCTAAACGAACATTTAGGTCACGGTGGTTATATTACAGGAGATAAAAGGTGAAATAATGACACCAAAGTCTGTTTTAAACCCCACCGATCCGTCGACGTGTCGGTCATTACAACCCCAGACTAATACATTTAAACCCACAGAACTTTATTTTTTACTTTAACATGTCTATGTGATGAACTGCAGTGCAAATTGTGCGTGAAACCCCAGAATGTGAATAGTACAGCGTGGCGCCGGGTTTGGCCGAGGCTCTGTGGGCGTGGTCTGCAAAGGGAGGACCGCACCTCCGAGGCTCCGCCAATCAGAGAGAAAGCCGGCTTTTCCTCAAACCAGATGGCCGCTGATATATAGCTTGAAGACGCAGCTGATGCAACACTGGACGGAGATAACACACACAGACAGACAGACACGTCACGGCGCTGTAGGCTACAGAAACAGCTCGAAGCAGGAAGCGGCATCTTATTCTCATAAAGCAAGTCAGACAGGAGTTTTGGCTGCTTACAGTCCCGCACATTAACCGGTGAGTAAACGGTTTCCGTTATATTTCCCGTAATCGTAGCCGCTCGGATTTAATAACCAAAATGTGTTTTAAACCAGCGTTTTAACCTCATTTATCATGTATTTGACTTGTCTATTTCGGCCACATGCTGCTTTTATAAATGCGCTTATTTTAGTTTTATTATAATGAGCTATTTATAATAGGCCTAGGCTATGCTCAGCCGGCATTTCACCCTTTCTGTGCTCACGTGTCTTTCCACTTGCGCCCCTTGTCCCTTATTTTTGGCCAAAGCAAAGACCCCCTCCATGATTCTATCAGGATGACAGTTTAACTGTGGTGAGCTCAGGCTTCACTCCGGCGCCCTGGCCTGGTTTCATTTGTCTGGATGGCTGACTGCGACTCACAGATCCCCCCCCCCCCCCCCATTGAGAATTATTTTATTTTTTAAATCTACAATAATATTCGGATTGTTCTCACTCATTCATAAAATATGTCAAGCTCCGTAGACTGCTCACTAAAACCCTATAGTCCATGTGGAGAAAGCAGCCACGCTAATTGGCTTTCAGCAACCCATCCATTAAGGGACTAAATCGTAGACCTGCATGACGCGCCGCGTCAGGGCCAAAAGGGGGGAACAGCTCTGAGCAGCCCCTGTTACGCAACCGGCCTTCTCGATGATGTGCACGTTAAACCTTGTTGGCATTACCGTGAACAGCACATGTTGTGAGGAGAGCAAAGGGTCAAGCAGGATGGAACAGAGGCGCAAAATAGTCTCCAACGTTAAGGGGGAGCTGTATATATTATAATAAATGTATATAAATAGCAGTATAGTGCATAGATTTGACTCCAAATGAGAACTCCTCCTTTTAAGGTGAGACAAAAGATCTGTGATGTGATTATCAAAAAAAAAAAAAAAGTTCCAAAAACATTTCCCAATCCCGTCTTGTCTGATTGTGGACATGATCTTGGCACTGTTTTCGTCGGCTCCTGTACGCCCTCTCTTCCTGATTGGCTCTCGTTAGGCAGGGCAGTATAAATATTCTGTAAGTTACTCTCCTCCTTTCTTTTATATGAAGCCCTCCACACTCTCGGTAAGTTCACTTCTAAAACGATGCGTTGCGCAAAAGTCAAGTCTCTATTCGATTTTCATTAGAATAAACCTTCCGCGCTGTTACCGTCTTTAAACGACGGGACACTTCAGAGATCTTGCTTTCAGTGCGCTACCTCTGTCCTGTAGACGTGTGCGTCTCTAAAAATTAAATGAACGTTGAAATATATATTTGCAAGAAAGTTTTGTGAAAGTGAACAGACTGTGAGTGAAGTCTATTAAGTGTTTGGCGTTGCTATGCGCTCTGGTGCTCCGATACGCCTCTTTGGAAACAATAGAGTATCATTTGCATTTGAGTGTCCGCTGGCGCATTTTCATTGTTCTGTAGATTCGCCGCTGTTGCGAGTTTCACCATTTTGCCGCAAATGAATTCGAAATGGTTGCAAATGAAATCGTCGCACACTCGCCTGTCTGTCTGTCTGCCTGTCTCCTGGCGCCTGAGGTCTGGAGAGGAGCCCAAATCTCTTGACACAGAACGTGGCCATGGCTTGGCCAACAAAAATGTACTGAAAGAAGCCACCGCATGATGGCAGTAAAAAAAAAAAAAGATTATCTACATCTGAAGTGGCTTTCAGTAGATGGTTGGAACTCCATTCACATTCAATAAGGAAAATAACCATGACACGCTGAATTTCGCTGAAGCCTGTGGAATTTGACAGCCCAGATGTCTCCCAAAAGTGTGAACGCATTCTTTTCCTCCTCAGGTACCAGCATGCCTGTCATCAGAACCCTCAGCAAGGTGGCCAAACAGGCCCTGCTCAGCACCCCGGGGTGCGGCTGCCAGCCCCTGACAGTGGCAGTGCGCAACATCAGCTTCTCCCCTCGGCAGGTGACGTCCGATGCCAGCTTCCACTCCGTGTCCTTCTCAGAAACAGACCACCCCAAGGTGCTCATTACAGGTATGCAGACTCTGGGTTTTATTCTTTACAACAGAAGGGAAACACAGTGGAGCATAAAGCATTGTTATCATGATTTGTAGTTTAAATGAGGATTATGAAGATAAGGCCAGCAGGATTTCTTACAAGTTTGGCGATGAAAGCAGAAAGGGATGACGGTTAAATACAAAGTGTAGGCGGCAAATGCTGTGACCTTCTTTCTTATGCCCACTTTCCTCCTTAGTTACTTCAGTTTCCATGGAAACCAGCACTGATGATTGTTAGCCGATTTGAAGTGCGCATTGTCCTCCAATGACTATGTTTTTGTCTCTCTCCCTGCGATGCAGGTGGCCTGGGTCAGCTCGGGGTGGGGCTCGCCAAATTGTTGCGGTAAGATTTCTCATTTGTCTGCGCGCACATTACATGTCATTTTTCCCTGCAGCTGAAAAACAGTCACTCGTCAACAATGTGAGAACAATTCCTGAAGCATTTTTCAAGTTGTATAATGTCGCTCCACAGGAAGAGGTTTGGAAAGAACAACGTCATTCTGTCTGACATCAGGAAACCTCCGAGCAACGTCTTCCACAGTGGTAAGTCAACATAGGTACTCTGTAGTGTGAAACTCGTCAGATTCAGACCTACACAAGACTGGCCAGAGTGCAGCATGACATCAGATTACATTACATTCATTTGGCAAGTGCTTCTGTCCAAACGACTTACAATGAGTGCATTAAATCAAAGAGCAAGAGCTAGATGTGTCACGTTGTTTCATCACATCAAACAGCACAGGTTGCATTCCTCTGGTGAGTGTCGTCATGACAAATACCCTTCAAAAATCCAGGTATTTGGCAATAAGGATTGTTAATGTGTTACAAATGTACCATTGCTTTATTGCCAAATAACATAACAACAGTGTTGGCAAATAAAGCCGGTCTAGTTCCTGTTGTTTTAATCATTTATGCTCAAGTTGAAGTCCCATTTTGTGAAAATTGAACCAGAATTTTGAGTTTTAAGGACATATGAGGAAACGATACACGTAACAGGAAGGAAACACATTAACACAATAAGAGCATGTTAATTGCTATTGTGAAAACTGCTTCCAAGAAAGGGGAAGGACAGATAAGCAATCTGTTATAAGCTAGGCGTTGAACAAATAAGCATTTTCTGCTTCTGTTTAATAATAATGCAATGAATTCTGAATAAGCAGTTTAAACAAGACGTATTGAGCACTCGATTCATAAGATCTTCACTCATCTCTATCACCCTCAGGCCCCTTCATCTACTCGGACATCCTGGACTACAAGAACCTGCGGGAGATTGTGGTGAACAACCGCATCACTTGGCTGGTTCACTACAGCGCCCTCCTCAGTGCTGTCGGAGAGGCTAACGTGGCCTTGGCGCGCTCTGTTAACATCACTGGTAAGCCAGTTAGTGACTTGCTAACTTTGTTTTATTGGGTCTAAAGATTGAGTCTTACAATCATCTTCCAACAATAATGTTTCCTTAAATGTAGATGAAGCGTGGTGTCCTCAAGCCACGGTTCTCTGTCTGTTTCTTAGGGCTTCACAACATCTTGGACATTGCAGCGGAGCACGGCTTGCGTCTGTTTGTCCCTAGCACCATCGGTGCCTTCGGTCCCACTTCTCCCCGCAACCCCACGCCAGATCTCTGTGTGCAGAGACCTCGCACCATCTATGGTGTCTCCAAAGTCCATGCTGAGCTGATGGGAGAGGTTAGATCTCAGATTTTTTTTCTACTGTTATCCCGAAACAAGACCTTAAAAGGCAATATTTTATCAATAATTAATTCCTTTTTGTTCTTTGACAGTACTACCATCACCGTTATGGCCTGGACTTCCGCTGTCTCCGTTACCCAGGAATCATCTCTGCTGACTCCATGCCTGGAGGCGGCACAACAGGTGAGAGAGCTGATATGCAGACCGTATAGGTTTCCTCTTTTAATGGATGTCTATTCCTGTCCCGTTCCTGCCACGTCAGTTTGTTATGTAACTGACTTATTCAGAGAGTTGTCGCAACTTGTTTTTTTTAGGGCAGCTTTATCTCCATATTTTCACTTGTCAGAACAGCTACCACACCCTCCTCCACACCCACAATCTGCTTTAAAATGGTGTTCTATAGATCAGAAGGGTTTATTTCAGAGTTGGTGTAATCATGTTTTTGTTTCTGTCTCTGACCAGACTATGCCGTCCAGATCTTCCACGACGCAATCAAGTCTGGCAAGTTTGAGTGCAACCTGAAATCCGACACGCGGCTGCCCATGATGTACATCGACGACTGCCTGCGTGCCACGCTGGAGGTGATGGAGGCGCCAGCTGACACGCTGAGCATGAGGACCTACAACATCAACGCCATGAGCTTTACCCCGGAGGAATTGGCCCAGGAGCTCCAGAAGCAGATGCCCGAGCTGCAGGTCACGTATGATGTCGACCACGTACGGCAGGCTATTGGTAAGTAGTTCAAGCGAGGCAATGAAACATTAGCTGAACACTGACTGCCATGGCCACAACTGATGAAAACAGCACAAATACTCATTGGATCTTTTTGTTTTCTTTTAATTCAGCCGCTTTAAAGACATCATCATTTGTTATCGGTGATGTGCTAAAATGTCAAAGTCTGCAAACGGACTCAGTAATGTTAGTTACACAGGAGTATCTATGTAAAGTTAGCTTACATTAGTCGCAATAAGCTACCAGTCATACCAGACCAAGTAAGGCTGTAGCAGCAAAACCCCTGAGTGCATTATTCTGACCAAAGGTGCGCTTTGTTTTTCATGAATTGTACTTTTTTATTTGCAAGAGGAAGATTGTCTTTCTCTAATTGTAATTCAATGTCTCGCTTCTCGTTTCTTTCTAGCTGACAGCTGGCCAATGAACTTCGACGACTGCAACGCACGGAAGGACTGGGGCTGGAAGCACGACTATGATCTACCGGAGCTCGTCCAGACGATGCTTAACTTCTTTGGCGCCGAAACGCGCATGGCTCGTGCCAACTGAGAGTGCGCGCAGCATCGGTCCGAGTATTCTTTGTACATAATGTAAAGACTGACCAAGGAGAACAGAGAAACATGGCCTGTACATAGTCGTTCTCTCACTTCTCTATGTAAAATCAGAAGGGCTCTGCTTGCCTAGCACAAGGCTACCGTGTCTGCAGAATGTAAAGGTCAGTGCGGGCTAGACAATCCTCCCCCGCTCCCGTCTTATCTACCCCTGCTTTGCTCTCTTTCCCCTTTTTTCTCCTTGGAGATTTGGCGAGCAGCAGTCTGTCAGTGGAAGCAACATCAGGGATAACAACGTGGCCTGTGAAAACTTTGGATTCAAAAGAAAATGACTTGCATGTTGATGAATTGTGCAAAATTTTGCAATGTTTTCTTGGCAAAAATCAATTTAACAAACTGCGAGTGTTGCATTGTGTATTTGTAAGCGTTTCTTCTCTGGAAATCCAAATCAGTCATAGTCTTGTTTTCTGCTAAATTTCCAAGGATTGTTAAAATTCAGGTATTTAGAGCCTAAAGCTCCTGGGATTTAAATCAGGTAAGTTTGGATTGAGGGTTGTAAAAATACACAAGTGGTTTCCTTTGATGCACTTTAGGTAGATTTGTAACTTCCCAATTACTGACAAGTAAATGAGCCTAATCACCTACAGTGGCAAATTCTGATATAGTGCATCTATATTTCGAGCAGTGCGGAGCAGTAATTCTTAAGATTTGTTCTTCTGTTTATTCCACGTAACGTTATTTATTCTGTCTGTTAAACATGTGGGAGCTTTATCATGTGAAAGCATTTCTTAACACTCTTGTTTCCTGTCCACTTTTATGTTATTTTATTTTATTTTCATCAACTCTATGGGATTCTTTTGACACAAAAGGGAAATGTGACACTGTCTGCCACATTGACGTTTAGCCACGTTTGGTGGCATTTCAACAATTTGTAATAGCAATGCTGAAATGAGTTTTCTATGTGAAAGTCTGCACAGGTTCTGTCTGTTCTTTCAATCACACACGCTTTGACAATAAAAAATCTTTTTCCACATTCCTCTGCCTTTCTGTAATGTTCACACCTTTGCAACACAAATAGACAATTTAATCTCTAACAAGTACATTTAGACTCACTTATATAAACAAAACCTCAGGCAATGTTACCTCACTTCTTACCCTCAGGGTGGTGGAGATCGTGCATTGGCAAACATTTACAACATGTTCTCACAGTCCCAACTGTGAACACGTCGTGTCTTTGTTAAAAGAGTTTTAGATTTGTTAAATATTGAAGGAATTATTTTCCTTTTGCTTTAAAGCACTTATAAAGGAGTCGAGCAGTGTTACTGTGCTGT
This sequence comes from Nannoperca obscura, assembly GCA_036024295.1. Taxonomy (NCBI): domain Eukaryota; kingdom Metazoa; phylum Chordata; class Actinopteri; order Centrarchiformes; family Percichthyidae; genus Nannoperca; species Nannoperca obscura. Next base: position 10,075 of record JAVQJL010099844.1, on the reverse strand, counting down.
GAGTTACGCAAGCTGTTGACCATTAGATGGATATCGTTACAGCATTACTGGCAGTGTGTAACCCACCATAGATAACAACGATGCACCAGAGAATGTATTTAATGATCCTGGTGGGCATTCTGTCCAGTAAAGCTTTGTATGCAGTGACATGCAGAATCACTCTCAGCATGCAGTTTCCAGATTCACCTCAAATTTGACCTTTATTGATCTATTGGAATCGTAATCCAATAAACAAAACGAAAAAGGATTGCATTTCTCAACTGGTTGAAACCAGAACTGTGTGACTGCAGAAATGAGAAGTGCGAGTGCACAGAGACATGTTTCAGTTCAACGTGAGAAGGTTTGAGCTTCTGCTGTGTGCAGCTAAGACCTGTAATATAATCCAAAAATAACTGTCTGTGTGACCAAAACAAAAGTGACACAGTATAGTCAGTATATTGTACACAATGCAAGCATGAACCCACTTTAGTCTTTCTCCTTAACTGTGCAGTTGTAAATGTGCCCTTGCTGCAATTTAAGGTTAAAGCTTGAAAAAAAAGTCTTATGCAATGTAACAATTAGACAGGGGAAATAGGAAAACTACCTAGCCTTAATTGATTGTTATTTAAAGACAAATAACAAAATCTGATATTTTTCTGTGTTGCTATTTTTGTTTCAGCATTGAGTGTGAAACATGCAAGTTAATAACATCTTTTGATACCGGCTGTAGATGATCAGTGAGTATGATTAACAATATTTATAGGATATTTTGGCTAATTTAATCTTATTATCTTATATATCTTATATTTAATATTTAATGCACAATGAGTTACACATTTGCATCTATCGCAGTGAAACGACATGAACTTTCATTGAATTGTATAATTTTGTATATAACATTTTCTCCAGTGTGTGTGTGTGTGTGTCTAACTGACACAAGTATATACATTATCCCCAGAATTTACAGCTCAGTAAGGTTAATCTTACAAGCAAGCATGTATACTTAAAAATATTTCAGCCGTGGTCTAGTCAGGAGGCACAGAAATCTAACCCAGATGAGAAAAGTGCCCTCCTCAGTACATCGATAAATGCACTAAACTGAAGCTGCTGTATTTTCTTCCCCGAATGGGATCATAAACTGTAACCCTGAGCACAGCACTGTCCTGTCCTTCACTACACGCTCCATAGCCTATCTTCAATATCCCTGTGTCAGTAATAGCAGCTGTTCTGGGTGACCTTGCTTGGTTTTTTTTGGCAGTTTGTGCTGCAGAGAGAAAAGAGCAGGGGGTGGTGGTGGTGGAGGGGGTCGGGGGGCGCTGAGTGCACCGAGAGATTCACTTCATTCAGCTAAATTCAACGTTAGGTAAGGTGAGATGTGTGGAAGTTAACTTAGATGTAAGCGTATAATTTATCATTTATTCACATGTAAATTACCTATTCATAATTATTCTTTCTATACTTTTTAACATTTAGTTATTAAATGCTTGTGTTTACTTTAGTTCCAGTTTTATTCATGTCTCTTGTCTTGAATGACCTTCACCCATTTTCATGTGTGTATGCTGAGCAATGTGACTCAGTGTGAGGTCAAATGTTCAGACATATGGTACGGAGATGTTTTTATACTTCCCTGATATGCATTAAGGGTTTTGGAATGCTTTTGGAAGGTCCTGTAGGTTTAAACCAAACCATCAAACCATGTAACACACTGTGATTTTTACCAATGGAGTTTATTTAATATATTATAAAAGCTGCGTTCTTGTATCTTTTCTTGGAGATAGCTGATGACTGGTTGTATGTTTCCTATTGTACAATTGTATAATCGTCTTTGTCAGTGACCTGCAAGTGTTTCACGTGTCTTTTGTTGAATTTTAATATAGTATAGGCGGTTTTTCCACGAGAGGTGCCTTTCCCATTTGGTCTCAATCAGGAACCGCTGAAACCGAAGAGCATGCAGGCTTCAACGCTTTCTGAGCTCTCGTCACTAATTAACACTGCTCCTCTGGGAATGTGTGCCAATAAATCTGCAGGTGTGCTCTCCGCTTGGAATGAAGCTATCATAATTTTCTCATTACAAATCTCAACAAACTGTCGGAAATTGCATGCAGGCTTTTTCACACATCCCTGTAACTCAAGTAGGAATGATTTCACACTGTTCTCACATTCAGCAGAAGTTCTACAAACAATATTATCTTTGTTTTACTAAGATTTTGCAGCTTGTATAAGCGGAGATAAAACAATGTTAACACTTTGTGGAAAATAACTCTTAAGCACATTAATCATACATACTTACTACAAAAGTGCATCCTATTCCTTTGACTGCAAAATAGCAGCATTTTTTTTGTTTTGTTTTGAAAGATGAGATAACTAACAGGGACCCAAACAGGCCACACCATTTGTGTTTAAGTTACAGGTGCCTGTGATGGTAAAGTCCTGTTTAAATAATACTTTGTGTATTTCTGTTTCCCCCATCTGAAAGTTTGCAGTTTGTCTACCTTCACTTTAAATGAAAATCAATATTTACATTGGATTTGTAATGTTCCAAATATAGTTCTATATAGTTCTTCTTAAAGAACCGGGGTTAGGCTGCAGTGGACTAATGCATGAATGAAGAATCAGCATGCATACACACACACGTGCAAGCAAAGATCAATGCATCTCTGTAGACCTGTTTCAGAGGCAAAATATTCCCACATTCAATTTTTGTTTTACATTTCTGTATGCGGACGTGACTGAACTCGTTTTTCCTAGAAGAGGCACTGGAGGGGTGTGGAGAAAGAAACATGTGACAAGGCCTTTTATTTGTGTGTGTGTGTGTGTGTGTGTTCTTATTTTTCTCTCTCTAGTAAGGGAAACCTTGCCTCTTATGTAAGACATCTCACTGGGTGTGCACACACTTTTGCGGGCCTTCCTTCCACCGGCCAATCAGAGAGCTCCTTCGGTCTCCTGGGCGCCAGTGTTTTGTTCGTCATCGTGTAATAAAATTCAAGCAGCGTGCAGCCGCTTACGTGGGTACGAGGCAGAAAGTGAAGGGCGAGACATAAAGAAGACCGGGGTGGGGGTGGGCCAAAGACGCCATAACACTCTATGCCACAGCTGTCATTCCACACGGAGACCTGTTGCCATGGTAATAGAGCCCAAGACCCCACAACCACCCTCCTCCCACCCTCTAGCCTCCAGAGAAACAGGGGCCTACTGTATATCAGTCCCTTTCAGCTACAGTAGCGTCTTGTGGCACACAGTTACAGAACACACAGTTAGTGAAACCTGACACTTAAGGGACAAAACCTCAGTCCAGATCTGCTCATCTATAAGCACATTCTCAGCCTCACTAAACACTAAACACACCTCTGCATTAGACATAGAAATCTAACATGGTGTCATTTGTTTGCCATTTCAAGGCACTGACTTTGAAAATACCTCAACCGTAACCAACTGATCAAACACACCTGACAGGTGCTTGATTGTAAACTCACCGAACAGGAGTAAGCACTAAGACTAGAGTTGAGCGTTTCTGTCTTTAACAACAATGGAAAGTAGCGTGGCAGTAAGAGAAAGAGACAGAGGGACAGTGTCATCTGGGACAATGTATCTTTCCAACGATCTGCTCTGGGCCCATAACTGGTTTCATCAGCATCCATGATTTTGAAAAGAAAATCCTTAAGCCTATTCAGCATGGTGGGGGAAGGTTTATGATCTCCATGTCAGGATACACCTCATTCAAGCCGTGGAGGAGGCCTGTGACCAAACTAATGCAGGGTCTGTGGGAGGATGGATTCACCGTTCAAGAATATTCTTCCCACGTTGTCTTGCAAGAGAAGATGGACGAAGTGTGATGTGGACAAAGTGCTATGGTCAGATCCAGCTAGGAGGAGAGATGATGCTTTTTTGTCTCCACAAATGTTTTTGATGTGTTAATGAATTATATTCCATTTAGAAGATGTTCTGTTCTGATTGTCAGTGCAAAATGCAGCCTTTGGAAATTGACTGATTCCACTGACTGAGTTTACAATGTGGAGAGAAATAAATCAGAGTTCATTACTGGTCTTGTGTGTTGTGTTAGAATTTTTTTTGTACTTTACTCTAACAATACCTCTGAAAAATGAAAACCCAGACTATATCATTGGAAAAGCAGAAGGTAAAAGTTGTGCTTAAGCAATTGCTAAAAACAATAAAGATACAAGTGTCCGGTGATTCATCAAAAGCTAAAACCTTTTGGCAACTATTACATATTTCATGCTTTCAATGTCTTCTATTGTCTCGTTGGGTTTTATTGTTTTTATGTTTAACGATTTTGATGCTGTAAAAAGAACTTCCTCTTGTGGGGCAATAAAGAACTGGTCATTTTTAGTGCTCAGTAGTCTGGAACAGGACTGATACTGTGATGGTCAGAAAATCAATTCTGACTTTGCGATCATGCTCACTCCACGATTCAGTGATCCCTGAGCTATACATTTTGAATGAAGTGTTTGACCTGATCTGACCTTTACACTGCGTGTGCACAGTTTGAACGTGTGAGCTTTGCATGCTGAAGCATTTTTCTTATCCTTTTAAATCAGTTTGATAATGGCGGTAAATCACAGAGACATTAAACTAAGAAAGAAAAAACAAGATCAGCAGAATATTTTGAGCTCTATGGTCAGCTTCACTTGAGGACAATCTGGTTGAGTCAGGTTGACAATGTTCACTCTCACTGATCCCTTTCAGGCTGTTACACAACCTCGCCTTAATCTCCGTACTTGAGGTGATAATTTTAACCACAGACTTGGGGTCAGATTAGGACTTTACACAACTCAGCCTTGACCATTATAGAAGGAAACTGATGTCTGACTCTAGAACAGCAGATGTGATGAGCTTGTTCACTTTAAACCGTCATACTGTGCAATGAGGACAAGAGTCTGTGGCATACAAGATTGTCTTACCTTACATAGTGCATGTTTCACTTTCATGCTAATCATAATTATTTATTTACAGTTTATTTTGCAATAAGTTATGTATTCAGTTGATGATATAGAATGGGTGCCAATTTTTTATACTTCATAAAATGGAAAATCATTACTTTTTAATTGAAAGGCTGAAACTCCAAACCAACAAAGTGATTAAGTTAAACATCTAAACAAATAAGCTTTAGAAGATGTAGGCAAGGATGACTTTAAGATATTAGGGGCTTAAGGTGTTCTCAAAGTCTTTTCTGCTTTTTTTAAATGTGTCTTTTATACTTAAAGTTTATAAAAATAAAGTAAAAATAGATATGTGCAATGGAATTGATTATTTAAAGTGGTGCAGTATGGTAAATACTATATGTCGCTGTTCTGACCAGCAACGCCAAGATAAAAATAATTGTATCTCAGGAAAGAATGTGTGTTACTGAGACTAGATTGGTGTCAGTTTCTAAGAGAGGATCTCTAAATTAACAGCACTGAAGTTAATTAATGTCATACATAAAACCTTTACAGTCACACCTTTTCTATTTTTTGCTCTTTAATCACTTGTTAACATAATTTTTTTATAAATTTTCCCTTTAAGAATTCAGATATGTTCTTAGCGACATTAAGTTGGGGCACTGGCTCCTTCCAAAGTCACACAACTCCTGAACGTTACCCAAGCCAGCCTTTTAATCTTTTTTTCTTTATTATGCCGGGCATGATTTCAAAGAACTAAGCTACAGTCATCTTCTGGGAATATTTAGCATAAATAAACATTTTGTCCATTGCTTGGCCTTAGACACACAGGATTTGTAAGCACTGGACTCATATCAAGACTAAGGCTTTTGCTTTTGATAGGTCTGATAAACGTTCCCAGAAAGCTTTAATAACCCATATGTAACTCAAGGACACTCAGTCCCAGCCAACAATTACAACTGCAAAGCAACGACCCAGGAATGACTGTAGACTTTTACAGCACTAATCAGTTGTTACATACTATAACACCCTAACAGCAACAATATGTGAGACCAAAGCAACTACAGTGTCTAGTGACATCCTAGAAATTAGCACTTGCATTACTCCACTAATGCTACTGTTGTTACTGTCAGCCTTCAGAGAGTTCTCTGTCAGTTCAGGGAACAGCTCCATACCAAAAATGTTGAAATGTGATTGTGTACAGATAAGGCTTAGTGCATCCATGCATCAGTAAAAACATTACGACATTGGCTGCAGACTGTAGCAAGAACGCATTTGTGCAATGCTTTGTTTATGTTAGTCACAACTCAAATAGCTGCTTTAAATGTCTGCGTATAAATAAAGGAATACATTACTAACACTTTTGTTACTAGCCATGTTTTCTTCACATTGATATATCAGTGTCACACTCAAAGATCCAGCATCAGTAGGGCTGACGTTTTGGATTGATTGAACCTGGGTGACCCAGCACATGTAGCATGTTTTATGCTGTGTCTGTGGCACCCTCTGTTGGCGACGAGGATAACTTGCAGCGATACATATAAAATAACGATACTATCAATAGTTAAAATAATAGACGAATTAATACACTTCTGTCCGTATGGAACACGACACACAATAAATATGTTATAAGAATATGTTTACGACGAACAACCAGCGTGGTCACATATTGTCTTCAGGCATTTTCTGGGAACCCTACGCGACTTTCGTCAAGCTGTTTAAGGACCCCAGGATGTCCATGCTTGCTGAGCGTATGTACATTTCTTCTACAGTTTTGATCAATATTTCCTTTTTTCTTTCAATTTAACAATATGTGGGTACCTGTTTTTTGTTCGCAAACAGCCACCACTACTAGCTGTCAAGAGACCTTTCCCCGAAAGTATTCAGTATTTCGTACTTGTTAAAGTATTCGAGCAGCTAACATTAGCATTAGCATTGACTATAGCAGGCTGTAAACACGTGTTTTCTCTTGTAACTATGCATTTAACTTGATATCAGTTCACTTTTTTTGTTATTTCGATTGTCCATAGTGGCCTAATATGTTTTATTTATTTGCACTCAGTGTTTTAATCATCGTGTTATTGTTCTCTCAACCATGTTCTGCCCTGACACCTGTAATGTTGACAGCTGTCTGCCACTGTTTGCTTGCACATGACACGAATCATTCTCCTGATTATTATATGGACTGTTTATCAAGGAAATAGGGGGCCTGATTCCACGTATTGCGAAAATGCACGGGTTCTCTCGGATACACCTGATTAGTTGATCAAGTACAAACAGTACACTATTAGGTTTTAAAATGTGTGTATTTAAATAACGAAGACGCCAGACAGCATCACAATGACAAGCACAAGCGGCATGATAGGGCTGAATCATAGATCTATCTGTGTGTTGACATTAGTATTGATGTTTAACCATATTGCTGCTTTATCCAGCCCGGAGGAAACAGAAGTGGTCTGTTGACCCCAGGAACAGCAGCTGGAGTAATGATGACTCCAAATTTGGCCAGAAGATGCTGGAGCGTATGGGCTGGTCCAAGGGCAAGGTGAGTGCTGAGATGGATCAGGTTCAGGTTGGGTCAACGGTGGTAATATCTGAACACATTGGCAGTAAATGGGTGAGTTGGTCAACACCAGTGTCACATGTTGTCTTCTTCTCTTTTAATGTTAAGGGTCTGGGCAGAAGTGAGCAAGGCTCCACGGACCATATCAAAGTAAAAGTTAAAAACAACAACTATGGTCTTGGAACCAGTGCCAGCTATGAGGTGAGCACATTTCACACTAAGTGATTTAACACTTGTAACCAGCAGACCATCATACTGATTACGTAACTCAAGGTTATTTTTAGATTATCATTATTATTATCATCATCATTATGTGATGTGAGGGGGTTTATTTAAACTTGAACAATAATTGTCATTTTTCTTGAGGAATATTGCAGTCCATGTTTTAAATGTACATCCAGGTCAGTACAGATTTGAATTGACAGTCTTGCTACACAAATACTTAGACTGGCCCCTTAATGCCTGATTTCAAAGCACCATAGTAATACTACGCTATTACAGCAATTTGGACAAAATAGTAGAAACACAGTCTATTACAGTTTACAGTCAGTGTAATGTAATAGAATTCAACAGCATTCAGACTGCAACCTCCAAAATAACCATGCAGTTATAATAAAAACATGACTGAACGTAACTGAACATTATAATGTTAATTGCAGGACTATTTTATTAGATTGCATTAGTTTTGTCTAGCTGTACCTAATAAACTGGCAACTGAGTGTACAAATCCATATTTATCTCCCATATCACTTTTGAAATGACATGACATTATAAAAAACCTTTTTTTTTTCCAAACGGATATTTTTCTGGTTCTGTTGAGTAGAGATCTGCTGTGTTCACAGGATAACTGGATCGCTCACCAAGATGATTTCAATGAGCTTCTTGCTCAACTGAACAACTGCCACGGTCAAAGCAACAAACAAACCAGTACTGGTATGTACAAACTGCACTCAGCTCCACGGGTGGCACTGTGAGGTGTTCTAAATAGTGTCACATGTTCTTCACAAACCATTTATCCCCGTTACATTAAAGGAAATGAATTCATTTCAGTATAAAACCAAAAACAACATCCTAAAATGTGACAGCCCCTTGCAACACCACAGCTGACATAGTGTGTCCAAGAACTTTAGGATATTATATTTTCAGATATATTTGAAATACATTTTGAATTTCTCTTTAATCGGTGGACAGTATTAAAGCAGTAGTCCAAGCATGAAACATGAAACGTCACGTTTCACTCACACTGGTACTGCATTCACTTAAAATGTGTTTTGGTGATCACCTTCTAGCGTTGATACATGATGCATTCTTACGGTCAGTGTTACAGGTGCAACACTGGTCTCAAACTACACGACTACACCAAATTACAGTGCAGCTTTTTCTGCATGGTTGGTCCGTCTCTTGGACAGTAGAGGGTGCTGCACTGCAACATTTAGGAGAGAAAACATACGGCTGCAGTCACTGTCGTAAAATGAACATCTTCATTATCACTGTAGAACACTGCTATATCCGAGTTGGTAAAGAGGTGCAATGATACTAAACATCTTAAATTTCTAACTACATGTTACAATATTTTTTTTACTTCTTATATTTTCTTTATTATCTATAGAACCTCCACCAGAAGAGCAGAAGGGATTCAGCTTGGAAGAGAAGTCCAAGACTTCCAGAAAGAGGGTCCATTACATGAAGTTCACTAAAGGTGGGTTCGTCTTTTGCCAGTCGAGGGATCTACTCTCATTCTCAACACGTTACCTTGATCACCTGTGTCTGTAACAAACTCAGCCAGACCACATCAGCTGTTCATCACATAGTCACAATTCTCCTCTGAAAACGTATCTGCCTTTTTAAAATAAAAGTGTTTCAGGGCAAGCATGTACTGGCTCAGCTGCTTTTTATTTCTCTTTTTGGCCCCGTAACAACTCAAAAAGTGCATGTCTCCGTTTTCCACCTTTCATACAATCCACAGACACAGACAGCCTCCTTTTTTTTTTTTTTTACCTTGGTTGAGCCTTGTGTACTTGGCTCAGACCACAGATGCTGATCAGAGCTCTTGTCAGCCTGTGCTGGGTCAGTTGGCCCGGTCAGTGCTAGGGGAGGTTATTAATAACCTTTCCTTCTACTTTGATTACTCCTTCACACGTCAGGAAGTCAAGATTTGCTGGTCAAGGCCAGTACACTGATAGGCACGAGGAGAATTTTATGTTCAGGACCAGTGAAGACCAAAATGAGTAACCACCAGCCCATGTTTTATTGCTGAGTCGCTTTACTTGGAACATAGTTGAGTGATTACAGGCACACTTTGTTAATAAGATTGTCAGGGTATTCATTAGTAATGGTGTTTTGTGTTGGACTAAACCTGCAGTTTTATTACGGTAATTCTTAAGTTGTTAATCTATAAATGTTTTTGCTATCGGGGCTGAATGTAGCTCATCAGGTCAGTGTACATGGGAAAACAAAATAACTCAACTTTTGCCTCACCTGGAAGAACCTTTTATATTTTACGTCATTCAATAGCAACTTCCTGTTTCCTGTTTGGGGCATCTGGCATGTCCATTTGCTGCGGGGGGGGGGGGGGGGGGGGGGGGGGGGGGGGGGGGGGGGGGGGGGGGGGGGGGGGGGGGGGGGGGGGGGGGGG